>VWYI01027359.1:0-32441 GCA_013399455.1 Anthoscopus minutus | reverse complement strand
AAGAAATTTTGTTTCCTTTCTTGGAATATACTATGAGATGTCTAAAAATAAATTCTGATTTCAGCCAAGGAGCAATTCTGAAGTTCAATTCTTAGTTCAACAAGGAACTTGGCAGTGTTTGTATATTAATTGGAATAAATAAGCATTCTGATTATTTGTGTAATTAACGGTACTTCTGTAACGATGCAATATACATATATATTTTGAGTGTGGTATAGCTGAGGATTTATTTACACAACTTCAGATATTTTTTGAGGAGAAAACGAAGTTTGAGAAATATTCTGTTAATTCATTTTAAGCATCAAACAATAAATTTCATTGAGAGAAGTATTTAGCTTCTTTTTACCAAATAGCAAAACACAGACATTGTAACCATCATTTTGAAGCCAGTCTAGAAGCCAGAAATGCTGCAATGGATGTAATTTGTAACATTTTAAATCTAAATTGCCTCAAAGTGAAGTGCCATGATGTGAGGTCTCACCCTTAAGCCAAAAGGAGCACCCAAGATTCATAAATACTCACAAGTAAGAGGAATGATAAAAATCAGTCTGCAAAAACTCACAAAGTTTTAGTAGTAAATCACACACTTGGCATGGAAGTTGATATGTTAGTCCCTGATGTACTGTGTAAGGATGTAGCAGTGGGATTTGGATAGAGAGGTGAGATGAAAAGAGAAAAAGAAATGAATGAGAGAAAGTAAGAGGTCACCAGCCCTGGTTCCAGCACTGGCCCAGCTGATGGGATATTCAGGGTCCTTTGGGTCACATGGGCTTGGTGGGGCTTCCTCACCCTGGTGGTGGAAGTTTTCTGTTGAAGGCAAATGAAATGGAAACCAGTGTAAGGTAATGCTACTCTTATGTGATACATAAAACCCTCAGAAATGTGTCAATTTAAGATATTGTTTAGGATAAGAATCAGTGACAATAAAACAAAACTGTGTAGAGACTGGAATCCAGACTATAGGAAATTTTTTTAGGAGCAGAAAGATGAATGTGCATGCCTCAGGGTAAAAGTGTTCTGCAGCAGATGGGAATAAATGGGACATATCCCCAGTGTCTCTGTTTTTCTGTTATTGCCCCATGTGGTGCTTCTTGAACTTTTCTGCTTAGAATTATGATTTGACAGTGGTATTAAGTTGATCTGTCAGTGATATTTCAGGCATTCTTAGATGAATAATTATCAGTTTTGGTGAACAAGAATTGTATTCTGCATCCTGCCTGAAGTAGGAACTGTAATTTTTCTTTCATCTCTAATAAAATTAGACTTGCTTGCCATGTTAAGATAAATGTAGCTACATATGCTGAATGTTCTGAAGGCAGATCTGTTATCAATCTCTTAATCTTAAATTTTACGTAATAAGTAATAGCCTTTTCAAAAATTATTCAAAAGCATATTTCATCTCATGTTTCTTATGCTCTGGATTGTATTCTTCAGTACTATAATTTCAAAGCTTGTTCTGGTTCTAATGTTAACATGTACAGGAAAGGTTATTGCTACATATTTCTTCTGTTAATGTTTGTATTATTCAATGCCATATTTAAGCTACTGAAACAGGACTATAGGTATTATTAGAGCTATAGATTAGACCCATCTCCAGAGGTTTTCAGATTCCAGAGTAAGAATTTGCTGTATAATAATAGAAACCATTATTACTGCACTAGTTTACATTGAAAGGACATACTGTGATTTATTAAAGGTCGATGTAGCTCAGTATACTTCCTTCAACAGAAACTTAGAGATGAGTACCACTGCAAATGTACAGAAATGCTTTATAAATCCACTGAGGCTTCCTGCTTTGAAATTCAGGACTCCTTCAGGTGGAGGTGGCACTCCTGTAATGCTGTACTAGATTTCCATTATGTGGATTTAATTGTATTTTCAACCTGTGCAGACTTGCAGTATCACAATATTCTCAAGCAGTAAGTAAATTTAAAGTCTCTATTCTTTGTTTTGAGTTTGCTTCTTAATACTGTAACTTGTTTCTTCATTTTCTAACAAATCTGTGTATTCCACTAAGCTATTTAGCAACATCAAATTCCTACTCTTGGTGTCATGCCTGCTTATAATACAGACTGCTGTTGGAGCACCATGCCATTGCTACTCTTAGTAAGATAGTCTAATTTATTAATTTCTTACAGTCTTGTTGCATACCTTTAATCAAAAAAAGCCTTCAGTTTGAAGATTTTTGTGAGAATGTATTCGGCTTATTTGAAAACTCTCATATAATAGTAGCCTAGCTCTATATTTTTTTTCATCTTTTTCAATAACTCAGAATTTGAAAAAATTGCTTGTGGCTATGTAACAGAAGATTTATCATTGGTATCTTTTGTGCCTCCTCAGGTATATAGGGATTTTTCAAGTGATGGCAAGAATTTAATTTTTTTATTATTTGTGAAAACAGTAGAACATGCTTTACAAGAAATACAGTACTTTATTTAAAGATTTATTGATGTTCTTACTTTTTTATATAAAACAACTCTTAAAATTAGTAGATTGAACTAAATCTGATCCTTTAAGTTTTTTAATCCTTGGTATAAGATCAGTTTTTACAGTGAGCGGTGTCACAGTGGTGGTTTTCTTATCCAGATAATTCCAATACATCATATTTCTGCTTATCCAGATGATGGATCAATTGATTGAAAAGTTAAATTTAAAGAGAACCCACAGTAAATCCCAGAAATGGAGAATAGGACCAGAAATAATCTGCTTCATTTTCATGTACAAAGAATAATCTGAATATACCTGTAGTGTACTCAGCAGGTATTTGCCTAGGCTGTTATAAAAATCTCTGAGAAATGAGATTCCACAATCTAGTTAAGGGAGTATCTGCCAGAATTTCCCACTCAGTTGCATTTGAAAGAATTTCCCATTGTCTGACATAAACTCTAGCATGGGAAGTTTGGCCTAAATCCATAATTTCACGTTTAAAATATGGTGTGTAATGAATCTTTGCTTTTCTAGTAACTTCATACATATTTGCAGATTGTTATAATCTCCTTCAGTTTCTCTCTTTCCACCTTCTTGGCAAAACATTTCCATTCTTTCAGTCTTTCAGTGTACTTAGCTCAGGGCTTTTTGTTGTAAAACAATTTATTTGCTCCTTCTCTTGAGGTTTGGTGCCCACTGCTGGTTTCTGTACCAGGTGAGACTTCACTAGAAATGAACAGAAGTGAAAAGATTGGTCTATGTGCTTAAGATGCATCTCCTGTTAATGCACAGGATTTACTTTTTCTGCCACAGTATTGGATTTACTCTTTTCTCCAGATTATTTTCTGTGGAAGTTCTCTCTATCCAATTTTCCATCCAGCACTTGCATAATGAATTACTCTTAATTGTAGTATGCTGCAAGCATCATTATTGAATTTCATCCCATTTGTTTCAGATCATTACTCCAGTTGTTCAGGAGTTTAAATTATAGTCTTTTCCTCATGAATACGTGCAACAATTTTTCTTCCCAAAGCCAATTCTTTAATCTGTTTTATGTTACTTCCAGATGGGAGTAAGATAATTTTGTGCAATTTTTAAAAATTGCATATGAAAATACTGGAAAGTACACAATCTGGGATTTTTTAATGTGGACAGCTGATAGCAGTTAGGGATACTGTTTATCAGTGAAGTTTATGCTTCACTTTACAGGATTTTTTTTCTGGAATACATTTTCATTGCTTTTCTCTGACAGAATGTAATCCAAATCTTACTGAAGTTAAAATGTGTAGTATTTTTCCTTAGTCCATTGTATCATTTATATGTCAAAGAAATAATTAAAAAAAGACCTAGAGGAATTATGGTGATTGTTGCTTGGTATTCTGCCAAGAAGTAAGTAGTTGGTCATTTTTGTGTAGAATTGTTGTGGGTATTGCCTTGATTATCTCAATTTGGAAAGTAGTTTTCATATCCCGCAAAAAAAAAATTGAGGCTTGAAATCTAATCATAAATAAAAAAATATTTAATTTTGGTGGGGTTTTTTTGTTTGTTTTGTTTTGATTTGTTTTTTTTTTTGTGAGAAATAGATTGTGGCAATAAAAACATTGCAAAACCTTGTAGATTTTGTATTGATTAATCATGCTATCATGCAAAGAGTATCAAGTTTTAAAAAACTCAGTGGATCTGGACTTACTTTAAAACAAATGAAAAAAAAAGTTGGTCAGTAATTAGAGTGCCATGGCAAAACTTTTCTACTTTTATATAGAAATGCTTCATGAATGAAGCAAGCAGTGTCTTCATGAGTTGGCTTAACCTGTCACGAGAAAGATGGAGACAATGCTTTTGTGCTTGGTTGCTACATGCATGCAACAGGTTACCATTACAAGTGAAAAAAACCCCAACAAACCTATTACAAGTAAATGCATTCAAGAGTTTAGTTGGTCCCAAATCACTGAATTGACTATGCATGCTACTTTCTTTAGTGCTGAGTGGAATCAACAAGTGAAACAGAACTACTCTCATTTCAGATCCCTTGCAGAGGTCTTTTGCAGAGTATTTTTAGGTTTCCATAACCATAACAAGTGTTTGAGTGCATTCATAAATGTCTGCATATCCACTCCAAGCAAACCCTGCTTAGTTATTTTCTTTCACCAAGTATTTTCACCTCTTGTCATGGGTGAGACAGAGTACAAAACGCCCGGTGCTGGGTCAGGATCCTGGTTTTGTTGTAGGACAAGCTCTTTCTCTGTTTGATAATTTCACACATCCAGTTGCTTTCCACAGCACTCTGTTCACATTCCCCCTGTGCCAGGGAGGCCCCTGGAACATCAGGGACATGTTTTGTCCGTCCCTGCTGTGCTGCTGCTCACAGACACCAATCTCATGTGCATCCAAAGTCCCTGGATGTCCAGTGGTGTTTGTGCACCTCTCTGATCTCCACAATCTTCTCCCACTTCCAAAATCTTTCCTCCAGTTATGAATTTTTTTCATCTTCTTTCCAGCCCCCTGATATCTCATCAAGACCATGGATTCTTTTTGAAATGTTTCTTTTTTTCCACTTCTTTTCATAACTCCAAGTCCCCAGTTTTCCTAATCTCTTTAGTCCATATGCAGAGCACAGTTCATTATTTGCCTAACTGGGGCTTCTGTCTCACTCCTTTTCATTAATGGGAGATTTAGAATGTGCCATTTAAGTCTTGGTGTTATCAAAATTTATAGCCAGCCCTTTTGGTATGCAGCTAGCAAGTAGCAGGAATCTGTCTCAATTCAGAAGTGAAAGTTTGGACAATTTTCTCTCCCTCTGCCCTCAGTCACAGAGTTGTTTGCTACCTGTTACCAACAGTTTGAAACTATTGTTGGCCAGGTTTTTATCATTACATTGGATGAAACTCTTTATCTTAAAGCTCCAATTGATTTTTTGTTTTTGCAAGAAATGCCAGTACACGTGAAATTCAATACATTTGCATACTTAAGAGATATCCTGAGTAATAATTCTGATTTCTATTGTTTATGTCTACTAAAATTGATTAATTCTATTTAAAAACTTAATTACTGTAGAGTGGTTAGCTGGCAGATGTTCTGCTAGATTTGATGTAATTAGGAAAAATACATTATGTTTTCTGGCTAATTTATTCATAAGCCTTTGAGTTAAGTATGTTGATTGATAGTAGAAGGATTAACTGAAAAACAACAAAAATGCCTATAAAAGTATTTAATTAGCTAAGATGGGAAAATATTCCCCTTAATGGGGTTTTTTTTTCCTTTATGCTCCCACTTACACAACTATAAAGCTGTAGTTCAATAAATGGTTTTTTAAAAACCAGTCCTACTATGTTTCATTTCCACTGGCACATTTATGTGGCTACGTGGAAAAATGGGATTGGATGATCCAGATGAAACAGTAAATGAATTTTTTGTTGTTTCTTTTTGAGCCAGCTTTGTCCCCCAGCTACTTTGTTGGCATGCAGAGAATTCTACCAGCATGAAAACAAGGATTAGTGAGAGGAAAACAAAGTACAAAAATGCTGTGCGTGGTGTCCTTGGCCATGGCAGGGATTTGGGGCTTGATGATTGATCTTTAATGTCCCTTCCAGCCCAAACCATTCTGTGATCCTGTGATACAGACACAACTGCTACTGCTTAAGTGTGGTCAAGTGATATTCCCACCAGCAGACTAAAAGCAGCAAGTAGTATAATTAAAGTAAAACATGAAGTAGGATAAAAAAAATAAAGTTACTTTTTTCATCGAAGCATAAGATTTAATGAGTTTCTATAACCATGCTCAGCAAATCCATCTAGATTACTAATCAGAAGAATAATTCAATATTTTACTTAGTAAAGAAAAAACAGTTAATCTTAAAAAGTTAAAAATTTGAAAATGGTAATTTATTAAAAACACTAATATTACCTGCTGAGAGTGAGTCTGAACTGTATTAATAAAAAAGCAAGACAGTTTATTGATTTTTATAGGCCCCAACAATGATCAATAAATGAAGAATTTAAGTTAGAAAGACTTACTTTTTAGGAAGAAAGTATCATTTCAGGAATGTATTTTGCTATTTTTAAAGTATTTGTTTTTGCAGTGACTACGTTAAATATTTTTTAAATAACTGCAAGCAGGTTACCAAGAAGATGTGATGAATCTGATGTCTCTTACTGTAGATATTTGTAAAATGGATGTCTGAACTGGGTTGAAATGAATACTGTTACAATTTAGATGTTGAGGCCCATATATATGTCATAAATAAGAAGAAGATGTTATATATCCAGTCACACTCCATCTTTGGTACCTTCCAATATGGAGTTTTCAAGACTTGAAAGTTGAGTTTTCAGCTTGTAAAAGTTCTTTAAGTTAAAAAATAAGGAAAAGATAATTTTAACATAGTGAGATTAATGCAAGTTTTAATTTTGTTTTAAAAACTTAAAAGAAAATATTCATGCAAATACTCTTTTAAATACTGTTGGTTGTTTTTAAAATTATATTTAATGAATATTTAGAATAATATTACCTAAACTGATTCACTGCATGAATAGGAAAAAATGAGGGCTTCTGGGCCAAGCCTAAAGATCACCATGCTGAAGCAGTGGCAAACTAAAATCATTACTGATGTCACAGAGTTAAGCTCAGATGGATTTACAAACCTTTGTTTTTAAGTTTGTGCAGCATCTGCTCCTGTTTTTTCTTACTAAAGCTGTATGAGTATGCTGAAGCATCTGCAAGTTGATGTGAAGTGATAGACATTTAAGTTTTTTGATGACTCCTCAACTGTAGTCTATAAATGTCTGATCTTTTTCTGCATAATGACAGATTTTGGTTAGGATCTGGTACAGGAGTTCATTGTGGGTTGAATTAATTTTTTTAAGTGTAACAGTGAAATGAAACCTGTATAATTTGTCCCATTTGAGAAAGCCTGATCCTGATCTATCTGAAAATCTTGCCATTGGCTGAAATCCGAAGTGTCTCCTAAATTTGGGAGCTTGGATCTGAGGCAGTAAAGTTGTGTAAATGCTGTGTTAAATATTTTAAGATATGCATGCTTCAAATAAGAAATTAGAAATAAACTACATTTAAGGTCTTAATAATCAGTTTTATTTTAATAAAACACTAGAAATATAAAAAACATTATTTAACCTTCTGAGACATTGGGATTTACAACAGTTGTAGAAGTGGTGATGTGTGCTCTAACAATTAAGCTGTTAACCCTCATTTATGTTGCATTTATGCCAAATAATTTAGTATGACCATAAAGAAAATCAGTAACCTTTCCTTTTTGTGTCTAAAGCATTTCAGCTTTAAAGAATTTCTGCATATTTTCATGAGTTTCAGTAGCTTTTTTATAAAGCTTAATAAAAAGTTTATGTATTTAGGCTCCTGATCTATGAAGTTAAGTTTAGATTATTTCTTTTCTATTCTCCTGTGATGAATACTCTTACATGCTGCAGCAGAATGAATAAGTTACAATATTCTAGGTGAGATTTTCAAGTTTTCAGCAACAGCTCTGAAATAGAAAAATGTTGGTGAAATTCTACATGTGAATGGATGTTTCTTTCTTATATTCTTCCCTCTACTCAGTGATTTCAGTTATCATATCTACTTAGAATGAAATAGGCATCTTGGGGAGAAGAGAGTCTCATGAATCTTGCTTTGTGTTTTAATCAGGTGGAATACCACCCATGAGGTGGGTAGTGAATTTTGACCAAGATCTTCTAGATGGTCTGGTATTGGCAGCACAGATAGCAGCTTATTGTCCATATTTGGTAAGGAAGTTTGTAATACTGTGCAAGTTTGATGCAGTTCATGAAAGTCAGTGTGTTTGTTCAGGATCTATTTTCCTTTGCAATGCTGAGGAGCTCGCTGAGTGCCAGCAGCTCGGGCGTGAGCTGCAAGTGGAGCTCTGGGTGTGGGAGCCCTAGGAAGGAGACCTGGGATAACAGGTGACCTGACACTTTGGATAACAAAGGTTTTGGGGAGCTGAGGTGGCCAGAGAGAGACAAGGCAGGAGCCAAGGAGCCAGCAGGAAGAGCCCAGACTTTGACACACTCAGACTGAGGGTGTGGAAAAGCCCAGGGTTTCCTCTGCGCGTTGTCCCTCCTCAGAGGCACCAACTCAAGTGATAATTTCTGTTATTGCTCTAAGATTAAATTATTTTAAGGATCCAGATGGCTGTTCCTCTATTGTGGGAAACCTTGTGAGTGTGAGTGGGAGTGTGTGGGGAGTCAAACAGGGACTTGAGCATCAATCACTGCCCCCTCTCACTGCAAGGGCCTTCGGTCCCCACTCAGTGGCTCCTGGGTGCTTGGACAACGACCTTTCCTTAACAACAACTCTTGGACTAAATGGGATTTTTAAAAAGAAAACAAAAAACATCCCAACATTTAGCAAGTCATGGGTGATTATTTCAGTATTAAGTTTTGTTTTTACTGGGTTTATTCTTAACAGGGAATTTAACTTCAAAACTAGATCTTATTGATTGCTAAATCAGCAAAAATACAAAATGAGTGGTTTTGCCTAGTGAGAGGTTAAGTTTGATTTCTCTGTCTCGGCTAGATTCCCACTCACTTCATAAAGATGTATACTGATCCAAGAACTCATGAACAGTTTCTGCACAACTCCTTGATACTTGTGAAGGCTCTGCATACTATCAGTCTGGATGTAGACATAAAGGTAGGTGATTTTATACTAGCAGCTCTTATATATATTAGTATTTTTATTTTGATTTTTTGTATAGTCATGTTGCACATCCAGTTAAGGTGAGATTGTAGTGAAACAGTTTTGTTTCAGGATGTGTTACTTTTTGATAGAAACCAAAATACTGCTTCATGTGAATAGACTAAATTAGAAGTAATTTCCATAATTCCTTGCTTTGTAGAATTGTGCATGCACAACTAGCTGAACGTCAATTAATTCAGTTCAGATTTTAGCATCCTAAATCACACAGTGAAAACTCAAATGGAATTCATTATTACTATTGGAAGGCAATTTAGGAAAATGTGCTTAAGAGCAAACATCATGCACTTAACCATAAAAAGAAGCAATGCAAAAAAAATGACATGAATGTCTGGTGACAGTTACATGCATCTCACCATGAAGGCCCATGAGAGTTCTGTCCCAGGTTTGATGCACACAGAAGTCAGCAGCTGTGGATGCTGGTGAAAGTAGCACTTACTCAAAGTCATCTGTTTCTTTGTCCTTTTTTTGGGAGGAATACAAAATTGTTGATAATTGTTGAAAATTTCTTCCATAAAGGATCAGCTTGGTGTCTTTTTTATATGTTTAGTAAACATACTTTACATCTCTGTGTTTTTTATTGACCTAGGGCTCCAAATTTTCTATATGTGGCGACTTTACATAGGTTAGCTATCGTTTGTTCTTTTTGTTGTCCCCAAACTCAGTTTTCTCCTGCTCCTAGTCTGCATTTCTTTAACTGTCCATTTGTGAGTTATTTATATCTCTGAGAGTGTACTGGGCTGTCTGGAAGAGCAGAAGATGCAGTAGAATAGACAATACAATATTTCAAAGTGTGTGAGGAAACTTTCCAAAGGAATTAATGACATTAGGAATCAGAGGTAGAGCTTATTTGTGTGAACAAATTAGTATAAAAAGCTCAATTACAACCTATTTTTTCCCTTTTCCATTTGGTTGTGTTATGATTGAAAAATTTAACCTGCTGTTTCCATTTGTATCAGCTGCTGTCTTGCTGTTGCTTCCTGATACTGATCACTCTGTAAGAAATGACTTTGCTATGACAGGCTAAACAAAGAAAATCTACTGCTTCCCATACTTGTGACTGACAGGAAGCAAAAAAGTGATCTGGGTATAATCCTCAAAACAAAGGCATATTCTGCCTCAGCTTTTATTAAGAAAAACAGACAGTTCAGCACATGAAGGCATAGGCTTGTTGCCAGATATGAAAAGGATGTTGAACACATTAGATGTGGAAGCAAAATTCTAGGATATTCTCCTTAATGTACCTGTTTTAAGATTAAATTGTCTACAATAAATGGGACAATCCACTTCTTTACAGAATAACAATTTAAACAAAGGTATACAGTCAGTACCAGAAAAAGGAACAGATCTTAGATCTTCAAGTTCTGTATTTTAATTCAAAGGGTAAATTTTATATAGATTTATTGAAATTCATATATACTTTTCTAAGGTTCTTGTAGAAACTACTGAACTATCTTGTTCTGCAGTGATAAAATTAGCAAAATACATGAATCCATTTGCTGAACTCTCTTAATTTGGGACTTCTCTAATAGTCTTGTCTGTCAAATTTAACAGGCTAAAATGTTCCAATAGCATTGGCAAAGTTCTTGACTCAGGCAGTCACTGTTTTTAAACTCTCAGGACATTTGCATTAACAGCAGAAGCTGAGATGTGTTAGGTCTGGAACAGCTGGCATTTTCAATCTAAAAATCTAAGAATCTGTAATAATAGGGAAATTCAACTGTCTGCAAGTCTTCCACTTCATGTTTGAGTAACACTTTTAATGGAGTTCAAGGCTTTAAGATCCTTTTAAGGCTTAAGGTGTAGATTTAAGATGAAGTACTTTGGGCAGGAAATAGTTTCTGCTTTCTAAGCATGACTTCAACCCTAGAATACTAGAGGTGACTTTCTACGTTTTTGTGTTTGAAATTTTTAAGTTTTACAATGCCTTGCTTTGAGGAAGATTCAGCTGAAAGACTAAAATAAAGTATTACAAGAAAGGATGGTGTATAGCAGCAACATGGAGGGAATGTGTGTGACAAAGATTAGGACAGAAGGTGCAGAGATTGGGAATAGCCAGCAAAGTAAATTTGTTTCAGACTTTATTATTTATTACTATTAATTTAAAACTATTGCTGTTGTTTGCTAACACATATTTTTAAAGCAAATAATATTTACAAACTGAATTTTATGATGGATTGTGTTAAGAAATAAGTTATTTATTTTTTAAATTTAGTTCTTAGATTTCAACTGAACATCTGTTAATTTTTTTTTCCAATATTAGGCCAGTGATATCTGTGATCCAAATCCTGTCATGATGCTTATTTTGTGTGTCCACCTGTATGACAGTCTCCCTCAGTACTTACCCAAGAGCACTATAGAATTTGCAGGTGCTCTCCATTCAACTATTGTGAAGCAGGTATTTATACCATTGAATTTAGATTCCCAGTAATCCAAGGTTAGAACACTGTGTGTTATATATATTTTTATATTATGTATAAGCTACAACAAAGGTTTAATAGGTTTTGTGTCATTTGGCTAGTAAATATAGAAGATGCAAGTGTGCATTTTCTGTTTTTATTCTCTTCAGTCTTGGGATTTCACTTCTGTTTTTTCCCTATGCTTGAAAGCCCGTGAAAAAGTCTACAAATTTAACAAATCTGGATCAAAGAGAGGAATAAGAGATTCACAGGCATAGGAGTGCAGTGTACACTATACTCTCAAAAATTAGGATTGGATAGTCCGTGGGAAATCTATTCTCCTTTGAAAGGAAAATTATCTATCCAGTTATTTGAAGTACTTTCTTATTTTTTGATAACCTTAGTTTGTATTTTGAAACTTACCTCCAGAACACACCTTTTGTAGTTTAAAAAATGTTAAAAATAGGCTGATCTTGTTGTTTTTGTTGTGGTAGGTGTGCCTGAAAAACCCAAGCCATAATCCTTTGGCATACAATGCTGTTCTTGTGGGAAGAGATGCTGTGGATTTCTCTTTACCTAAAGGAAACACTGTTGCCGTTCCTGCTATGTGAGTAATGACTTGTCAGTATTCTTATTTGTAGCATAACCAAAACAGAAATTTGCTAATTAAAGAGTGGTGGAATGCTCGAAATGTGTTCAACTGCAAACAGGGCAAAATTGGTTGGTATAAGGATCAGGTTTTTCTCCTTAACCTGGAACAAATCTAGAATAATGTTTCAGTGGGACTCTTGCAGTTAAGCTCAATGGAGCTTTAAGAGCAATATGAAAGCCTTCAGATCATGATAAGAGTCCTCTGTCTCCAAAGTATATTTTTTACCTATATATCAAAACTTGATTCACATTTTGCACATCAGTGCATTGTAGAAGCCTGAGAAGGTAGATTTCTTTTCTTCTGAAGCCTCAGATTTTGTCTCTTATTCTTAATTTAAGCATGACAGAGAATTAAAGAGACCATGACACAGGTTTGAGTAGTATTGCACTGCATTTTTTTGCCCCCATCCTTACTCCCCACCAGGATGAATGTGATGTAGTTACTTGTTCCTCTTACATGTCTGAGAGATATCTAAGGATCTGAGAGAGATTTAATTTTGGGAAAGGAAAGCATTAGGTTATAATTTCTGGTAGCAGAAATAATCATCATGTATCACCATCTCATTGTTTTTATTCACTAAGTAAATTTTACTCTTTCTGTGCTATGCAGCTTTATGAATCAATACAGGAATCTCATTAATCCCTGTTTTACTAGTGAAGACAAGAGGGATGTAGTGGTGACTCTGGCTGTCAGTTGACAGATTTTAAGTTTATCTGCAAGATACCAATTTACAGATAAAATGGATTAGAGATTGTAAGAAGAAATGAAAAAAAGATCAACATTTGTATGAAAATAAACTGTGAAGGTCAAATTCAAGAAGACTCAAATACAGTGCTCTTTAAGGACCATCAATATGTCAGTACTAAATTACATGGCTATTATAAATATATGCAAAAGGAATAACAAATAATGCCATGTTTTCAGCAAGCTGTGAGGCTGATTTGATTCCATTTTCTTTGCAATTACTTCAAATAAGAGTTATCATATAAATGTAATCCTTGAAAATACCATGTGTTTCTATGAAAGGTCAATGCCATGGCTGTTTTCCACTTAACCTTTAAAAAACACCCAAAACAAACCACCAAGCAAAATCAATGCAAAAGAAAATGTGCACAACCTTGTTGTTGAGCTGCTTGGCATTATATATGGAAACAAATACTTGAAAAATTGCATAGGAATAAAAAACTGTGGAAATGCCAATCATGCACAGTAAGCTCTGCAGAGTTTATCATGATATCATGATCATTAAATGAAAAATAGGTTCTTTGAAATTAATAACTTTCTTAATATTGTGATGAAAGTGTTTAAAAACGGCAAGAATTGATGAGACATATGAGTCGTGCAGGTTCTTTATGTTAGATCATAATGTAGGTGGGTTTGGAAATTATAGTAATGTGAATAGCATTTTCAGTGTAGCTGAGTGTCACATGTTGCATATGGCATCATTAATTCTTGATCTAAGATTCCCACTCTCCAGGGCACTGCACTGTGCCATGTAGACTTGAAGTTCACAACAGGAATAGCATAAACCCCCAAGGTCATGGGACAATTCCATAAGAAGAATTTGCCCTCACTTTACATTGACCACAACATGGATTAATAGAGATAAAAAACTAAGCAACTTTGTGGTTTTGCCATAGGAGGCAACATTTTAAATCCAGATTCTCACCTGCTGCATGAGTCAGAGGGCAAAGATTGGGCAGAAAGTGCTCTGCACTGTTGTTGTCTGTCCTTCTTATTTGTGACCAGAGCACACTTAAAACTTGATCCTTAAAGTGGCTTTGGAAGTGCATGTCTCAGGCAATATATTCCTCTGGGCGCTTGCATCACAGGATGTTTTTTCAGAACATTTTGAATCATGAGGTGACCTAGGAGCCTCAAGACTCTGGGGGACTCAGCAACTCTTCAGTGTCATAAATGGAACTGTCTGGGGCCTCTGCGGTAGGAACTTGAAAGCTGTAAGAGCCAGGTTTACAGAACTTCCAGGATTGCATCATCAATATTCAGAATTGACAATGGGAGACTTCCTGGCTTCTTGACTAATCTCAAAATCAGAGAGATGTTTTGAGAGCTGCAAAGTGAGACCTTCAGGCACTAAAGTTTTCTTATTGTTCTTGCTTCATTGAGGAACTGGTGCAGATAAAGTCTAAATTTGTACCTAGTCTAAACTCTCCTTCTGTGTGGTCTCCAGTTTTCCCATTAGAGACATGCTGTACAAGCTTGTTGCTTGTACAAGAGAATTTAGTTTTTTCTCCCTCTTAATTACTCAGCTTTACTAAATATTCTGAAGAGTTTTCCTCACTTTTCAATGATAATTTGATAGAGGCTGTCTAGCCCCACAAAATGCATAACAGGCTGTCTGACTGCTTAGGTCAGAAAAACCTGTTCAGATGGAGGAGCATATATTGGACCAATTGTTAACTTAGGGTGGTACTGTAATGAAAGAGGATTTTCTGTGCTAGTGTGTGTGTGAAAAAAATTAAGCTATGTGCTGATGTAAAAAGCAATAAGGATTCATTATTGTTCTTTATCTATACAGTTCTTTTATTAGAACATTTTAAGGTATTCTTAGGCAGAAGATTATACTACAGCAGGATACTTCAGAGGAAACAAATTGCTTTCTTTTCTAGGACCTTTCCCTTACAAAGACTCTGAAATGTGCTCCAGAAATTACATTTCTGAATAATTTCTCAGCCCTGGTTTTGTGCTTTTTTTTTTTTTTCATAGGAAACAAGGCTTTATAAATGTGGAATTCACAATTCGTTTCCTGCACCCTGCTGAAGCAGTATTGATACTGGCCTCAAATAAAATTGATGGACTAGATGGTGCCACACTGACATTCTCTCTGAAATCTGAAGTTAAGAATATTGATCCTCTTGTAAGTTTATGTGTGTATGATCAATATTGTAATAAAAATATTGTTATCCTGTATATTATATCAAACAAAAGGGATCTGAGATAAGAATGAAAATGTGAGTTACCATCAGAATTCGCCTTTGACCTGTGAATTTTCAGATTTCCAGTATTAGACTATGTACATGCAGCAAAAACCTTAGAGGAATATGTAACATTCCTAAGGACATAAATCATATTTGGATCCTGAATAAATTGTAAAAATTTACACAGATTGCTCTGAAAATAAATCTGGAGCCCTTTCAGCATATGTATGTTATTGAAAATTCTGTTATGGAGGTGTTGATATTCTTCAGCCTAGTGTATTCAGATGTCACATGTAGATGGACCACAAGCTTTTGTTAGATGTTTCTGTATTTATTTGTGTTTTTTAACCACAGAGACTCTGTAGCTGTCAGATATGTCCCAGTCAGGGCAGGTAGGCCCCTGTTTGTAATCCACATTCATCAAGAACATCTGGATAGGCTTCTGAACTTATGGTGTTTATGTGATTCTCTTTTTTTTTAGCCCCTCTGACTCTGTTAGAAAGGAAGGTTGTGGCAAGAGAAAAGATAGAGGACATGTAAAGATAAGAAGGAAAAAAATGATAACTTGATTCCCAGCCTTGTGTTTTTTGCTCTCTTTTAGGGTGTGATGAAGTGCAAATCCCCATGTTATGAGCTGAAGAAATTTAACCTAAATGTTACTAATCCCTTCAGAATTGATGGCATATTCAGGTAGGCAGTGATATAAAGACAAGTCTTTAATGATCATGCTGTTTTATCCACTCTTTTCCATAATTTTCTTCTTAAAAATGCAAAACCTTGAGGTTAAAGGATAGGTATGTACATTCCCAAAATTGTTACAAGCACTATGAAGTGGAAGCTATCATAATGACTAAAGAAGGTAAATAAGCCTTAATTGAAATCTGTCTCAGTGGAAGCAGTAAAGCTGGAGCTTTAATCAAACAGAGTTCATGAACCTTGCTTGTATTTTTGTGTTTGGCTGAAGTCCAGCAGAATTACAAAGAGAAACAAGCCATGTTAATTAATAGTTGGTTGTTTTTCCCCAATCGGCTTTATTCTGCTGTTACTGTTATTAAGCATGCAAAAGAAAAAAAATACTTTTGCCTTGGGCCTTCATCTATCTAACTATCAGTTAGCCTAATTTTTAATTTGTATTCATCATAGCTGCAACAACTGCAGAGTTATAAATACTGCTTTCCTTAATACAAAGGAAATAGATTATTGTACCCTTTTAAAATCTATTTATGTGGTCTGATGCCATATTTTGTCTTTAGTCTTTAGTACTAAGCATTGGTTCATCTCATTCATTTATCTGGAAGAACCATCTTTCACATTTTTAACTTTTTTTTTTTTTTGCAACATGAATATACATGTTGCAGAAGCTGCAAATTAAATTTCTCTTTCATCCCCAGAATAGGATTGGTATATACAAATAGTAATAATAATAACAACAACAACAATCCTGTAACAGGACTATTTCCACTGTTCCGAGCCTTGTGTATAGGAATCATATGAATTTAATTAGCTTCTGTCTTTTATTTTGAAGTCCTTTGGGCGGTCAGTGAGCCTTAATTAGTCCTATGATTTGGATAACTCCCTTGGACATTATGAATGAAGTGATGAAAAAATTTAGTTTTATGTAATTTAGTTTTATATCATTCAAAAGCTACTTGACAACTACGTTAATCAGTTATCAATTTGGGCAACATTTGAACCAGTAATCTACAGTTAAAATTCTTTGTATCACACTTCCAGTGTTTTGAACAACACAGTGTTTCATCAGGGGGTATATTATTTACTTGCAAGTAACACTAGGAAATGCTAGTTTGATACCAAGGGAGAAGATCCTTTACAGAAAAACTAGGGTTAAACCACAAGTACTTTTAAAGTACCTTAATTGAAAATAATAAGCTTCTATACTGAGCCAGAATATAAAAGTTAGAGTAAATTGAGTTTCATCTTCATTCTGCAAGTTAGAAATGCAGTCATTATGTGTGTTTGTCGTATTCCAGGGTAATTTTGCTGGAATCTGCAAACTATTTAGCACACCCAGAGAAAGTGTATCAAGCCAAGGAAGAAAAGCAAGAGCAAAAGTTTAGGTAAGTTCCAAATAACATTCGTTAGCTATGATATATTGGATCATACATTTCTATAAATATTATCTGTTTGTGCATAGCTGTGTGCTACTTGTTGTAAAGAATTACAGTTTAGGACATGGAAATATCACAGAAGATGTCCAGCCAGTCCCAGAGCAGTGAGGGGCCCCTGGCCAGCTCTGCCTGGGTTTCATGTTGAGCATGATGTTCTGTGAAGTCCCTTTGGCTACTTCAGCTCAGTCACCCTGGCCATGATTCTTGTGAATCTGCTCCCTGACAGCAGGGAAACTGGAAAGTCTTTGATTTAGAGGAAGCACTGCTCAGCAGCAGCTAAAATATCAGTGTTATCCACATTGTTCTCATCTGATTCTAAAACAGAGCACTGTGCCAGCTGCTAAGAAAGAGGAATGAATTCTACCCAGCTGAAACCAGGACAGTACTGCAAAAAAATTATAAACAGATTTAAAAAAAAATTCTTTAGAAATTCAGTAATTCTTTATTTAATAATTTTAAATATTTTCCACAGTTTGGGACATATAATTTTTAAAGTTCATGTAAACATTGAAAATCATTAAACACTTCAAGTATTATTGGGAAATATCATAAACTACTACCTTGCCAATACTGTAGGCTGAATTGTAATCATAGGGATGTTCCACAGCCATGTCATGAAATGCAGGCTATTTTTCAAGCTCATTTTTAAAAAATTAAAAATAAAATAAAATAAAAGCAGAAAAGTAATGAACATTTTATTATTAAGAAAAAATATACACATATTTTAGCTGGAAACAGTTTTCTAAAGTGTAATTTATACTGCACTTTCTACTAAATAAGTGTATAATAATTGTTGATATAGAAAAGGATTTTTTAATCATCTTACATATTTCAGCTTAATTTTTCCCCAGACAATCAGTCTAAATAGTGTCATTTTAGTCACATATCTAGATCTCATTCTCACAGAAATTGATTTCAGGGCATCTTAGGTCTTTAGAAACGTCCAATACTGATTTGCTATATGTTTAGATGTTTCTGTCATCTATGATAACAGAAGCCACTTAAATGCCCATTTTCAGATGATCTTTTTCTTGAATAGAACAACCTTCTGAAATCTATGTTGGAAAACTAGTGTGTGTATGTTTCATAACTGTAAGTAAAAACCATCGCAGCACCACCACAACTGGGCTCAGAGCTCCTGCTGCATCCTCATCCTTTGCCTCCAGAGATGTCAGATTCACTTTAAACCTCACTGTAAGAAGCTTTTCTTGGCAGGTGACCCCTTTACCTCCCAGCTTTCCCCTGTGGCAGTGCCACAGGCACCCAAAACGGTGCCATTCAGGCTGGAGAGGAACCAACCCTTCGGTCACTGTGGCGTGGGTTCATCACAGTGTGGCTGGAACCATCCCAGGCTGGAGCTGGAGCCTGAGGATCTGTGTCCTTGCTGGGACACAGCACTGTCTAAGCCAAAACTCTAACAGTAGTCCATGCCCTTCAGTGGTTGCAGGCAAGACTTTATTTGTGCAGAACTGGATGGTGTTTGCTGAGAAGCACTGTAATTTTTTTTTTTTAATCCAGTTGACATAACTTTTATGTATAATGGGACAAGATTTTTTCAAGTTACCTACTTCTCTGTGCTTTTCCAAGCCTTTGACACTTCAATTATTATCTTTGGTCTCCATCTGTGTGCCAGCATGGTCTGCTCCCTATGGGAGAAGGAAAACCAGGTGGAGAGAAGCACGCCACATGGCCTAGAAATTCTGCATAATGTAAATCTACCCATAGCTCTCAGGCATGTTGGTATTTTTAAATGATGTCCATTAGGAAAAAAAGTATCAAATGACAGTAAAAGTTCAAGGTTACATTTAATAGGTAATTTTCCCTTCATAGATTTCCTACTGTAAAACTAGAAAGTGATAAAGATATACCATTGCTTTACTGATAGTCCTATTCTAAAACCATCTAAGGTACTGATAGTCCTATTCTTAGCCATCTAAGCAGATTATCATCTGCAGTACAGTTTTCATAAGACTGGATCAAGATTGCATAGAGTGATTTGCAAAACAAGCCGTGAATTTTGATAAATATTTTTACATTAAAGAAATGTATTCTGAACCAAAAAAAAGGAAAAAAATAATGAATGAATTTCAAACGAAGCTCTGCATTTTATATAGCTTCATACTGTTAAATTGATTACCCCTTTTTTTTGAACTGGAGATAATGTCAGGAATTCAAAATAATTTCAATTTTTTGAAGTTTATTTTTTCTAAGTTCTTTTTGTTCTAAGCTGTTTCATGTGCTAAGAAAGAATTATGCTATGCAGTATTTACTTACTGAAGAATAAAGAAAAAATTAGGATCTAAAAGTATGAGACACAGCATTAATACCTGTTGTTTCAGAAAATACAGGTTACAAATATGTTATTAAGAGTCATTACAATTCTGGGTAAAATTTGATAGAAAATAAATACATCTACTCTAAGCCTTAGTACATATTTTGGGCAGCTCCTATTTTAGTTTCTGTCCTACTCTTTGTTCTGAGATCACAAGCTGTTCCACAGAATGTGGAAACTGGTGAGTATCATAGATGTAAATTTTGCACTCAAATGTTTCAGTATTTTCAATGGATTTCTAAGCAGTTTATTGTATCCCTTCTCTCTAATAAGATGTTTGCATGATAAACACCATAAAGTTCATTGATTAAGATGCTGCTCTGTGAATTTGAGATTTCCTTATGGTGTCTCCCTCCTCCCCAGTAATACACAGAATCTGGAGCTATAAGGGACTGAAAAGGTCATCTAGTAAATTCTGTCCCAAATGTATATAGGAAAATAAATTTTTTTTTGTCTGAGAATTTGTTGGATGGAAAACAGAGTTATTGGCTTGTTTGGAGCCTGGAATGAAGAGTAAAAGCGCACCATGACATATGGATAGTTCATGTGCCATGATAATGTATGCACACTCTCTGTGTTGACTGCAGAGATGATTTTCCTTTCTATCTGGATTTTTGGCACACCTGATAACATGGTAAGCCCAGTGGCTTTGTGGTGTTCTGTTGGAACTGGTATCTGACAACTCAGGTAGCAGATACTAGACTCTTACTGGTACAGAGGTGTGGAAGTGGGATGGAATTAGATGATCTTTAAGGTCCCTTCCTATCCAGGCTGTGATTTTAATCTGAACTGTTTAGAATAAACCACAGCAAGAACAAATTGGAAATATTCACATCTCAACCTGGCAACTGAATGTGCCCTCATTAACCCATCCTCACCTATAACATAATGTTGAACTTTTTGTTCATTTAACAAACACTAAAATTATCTTGCTTTATCAGCAAAATACCCCAAACCAAATTAGGGGCAGTTGGAGATGGTGCTTGATGTCTCTTTCTTATGAGCTGCTCTCCTCTCTCCCCCATCCCCAGCTCTTCTGCCCTGGCCTTAAATACTGAAAGAGCACAGTGAGGTCTTCCTGGAGCCTTATCTTCTCCAGGATATATTCATAGGAGAGGTGCTCCAGCACTCTGACCACTTCTGTGGCCCTCCTCCAGCAGCTCCGGCTTTCTTGTGCTGGGAGCCCAGGGCTGGGTGCTCAGGTGGGTGTCACCTGAGCAGAGCAGAGGGGCAGAGTCCCCTCCCTCCCTCCCTCCCTCCCTCCCCTGCTGCCTGTGGTGCTTTGGATGCAGTCCAGGACACCTTTGGCTCTCTGGGCTGCCAGTGGACATTTCTAGCTCATCTGTAATCTTTAATTTACCAATATTCCCAAGTCCTCCTCCACAGGGCTGCTTTTGAGCCATTAATTCCACATTCTCTGTTGATCCCAGGGATTTGCCTGACCCAGGTGCAGTGAACTGTCTGTGCAGACTTATTTTACGGCAGCTTTAAGCTCTTCTGCCTAATCCTTTTCCTTATTTCTCTGTGTATTGAAAGAGGATGTATTGAACCAGACTTTGAACATAACCAAAGCTTCTTATACTTTCTGAACTTTATTCCTTTCAGTTTTATTATTGAACAAGATGCTATTTCTTTTTGTTATGTGGAAGAATGAGACACAATGTTCATGTCTTTCACACCACAGGTTTGTTTTCTTTTCCCATCACTTACCTGCAAGTGCTTTGTTCACTGAAGTAAGAAAAAATTGATATTGAGAGAAGTTCAATACCGTGTTAAATCAGTCTAATGAGTTTCTCATTGTTCAGGTCTGAAAACAAGACTTACTCAATGTGTAGTTCTCACCAGTGAAAAAAATGTATTTTGTTGTACTATGCTTATTATTTTTTCATATAACTCTTGAGCTATTTGTTACTTTTACAATGATTCTTCTGCTGTCGTCTCTGTTTTTGCAAGCATGGTTTGATATTCTCATTCAAAGATACAGCATTGAGAGAAATGATGTTTTATATAAAACTTGTTTTTTTAATGTGAGATACTTATTTTTAAAGTACAGTATAAGTATGTTGTATGCATATACTCAGAGATAATTTTCCTTTCTGAAAAATGGTCTTTAAGTATAGGTATTAAACCAAATCTCCAGGGTAACATATTCTGAGAATTTTGCAAGTCCATTTATTTAAGGTTGTGATTTTTTCTTAGCCCAGCAAGATTAACTATTTATTTTAAGAGAGACCCAACATCAAACACTGAATGTAGTAATTGTTTGCTGTATGCTGGTTCATCAAATTTTACTGCTGGAGGGAATGACTTTTATGTGTGAATATTTTTAAATCTGAGTCTTGAGCTGAAACTCGCAGTATTTTTTGAGATACATTACAGTATTGTTTTCTGCATCTTTGAGCTCTGTGCTTGTTGTAAATTAGGCAAAACTCTCCTTCCATAAATGTAACTGCACAATTTTAACACCAGTCAATAATGATAGGAATTGTGTAAAAGAACAGAAAACTACATAAAGTCACATTAAGGAAATAATGATAGTCAGGAGCACAGTCTGCTTTGGGAGAATGGGAGTTCAAAGGAGATTTTGTTCAAAACTTTTTTTGGGTATATCTGTTCTTTTCAAATACACTTGAAAAGCAATAATAGCTTTGTTCATTGTAATGAACAGAGTTCAGGTGATTAGGTTAAGATTCCTCCCTTTCTCCTCTCTTAGTCAAAGCCTTAATTACATTATGTTTCTTTTGAATGATTAACTACAATTTTAGTTAATAAAGACCATTCCTATAGACACTTCAAGTGGATAAGGTGATTTTTTCATATTATTGGTTGGAAAATGGTTCTAAAATGTAGTGGTCTATTTTGATGGTGGTATTTTTTTTGTGATTTTTGTTTTGTTTTGTTTTTGTTTGTTTTGAAAACATTTGCTTTTCAGATATTTATTCATAAAAAGGGAAACTAAGCTATCTATTGGTAATATAAATGCCCAGCTTTAGAATATTTCTTTAATTTTTTTCCTTTTAGTTCTGAAAACAGCCTGTTAAATTCAAAAAATGATGCACTGCCTGAAAATTCAAACAAAGAGGCTTGCTGTAAGTATCTTTGCAATACCTCATGTCTTACTATAGTAGAAATGAGATTATCTACAGAAGCAAGATTTTGACATCTAAGTTTGTTCAATAAATATTATTTATGAATATGCTCAGAAGCTATTATTTATAGTTTTCATAATTTCAAAATATTTGCCTTAAATTGTGCATCACAGTCAAAAATTCAGCCTGGAGAAGAGATGGATCCAGGGTGATCTTATTGTGACTTTCCAGTACCTGCAGGAGTTACAAGACAGTCGGAGAGGGGCTTTTTACAAGGATATGTAGGGCTAGAACAAGAGGTAATTTCTTTAAACTGAAGGAAGGCTGGTTTAGATTAGATATGAGGAAGAAATTCTTACTGTGAGGGTGGTGAGGCACTGGAACTGGTTGCTCAGAGAAGTTGTGGGTTTTCCATCCCTGTTCTATCTATTTGGCCAGAGTTTGGCATAGGTTTTTTACGTTATCTCACCCATTTCTGTTGTTTCCATTTTCACATATATTCTGAAGTCTGCTGTCCTGCCTAGAAAGCCAACAGCAAAGCTTGAAAGCCTGGTTCTGCAGTGCCAAAATGTGCTTAGCAGATGAAAGCCATTCAGTGAGAAAGTCAGAGTCTACCAGATTCAGCCCTGAGATTCTTGCTCAATGTGATGCTTTTGTGAAAGCAGTGCAAAAAAGCTTGTGTTGCCAGTATTTAGGTTTTGCCTATTCTAGAGGATTTCAGACATAGTTGATGCTGTGATAGTGAGATTCTTTGTTTAAATAGCAGTAAATGATAGTTTTCCTTCTGATGTGAGTAGACCTTTTCTTAGAGGCTGTACCTCCTTAAGGAATTTTTAATGGTGAGAGCTCTCTGCTTTACCCAGTTTTGTTTCAGTGCACAGAATAAGAACACAGGTAATTAGTAAAATGTATTTAAATAATACAGCATGCAATATTGCAGCACATCTACACAACTGTAACTGTAAATACTGATTACTGATTACAGGTGTGCCTTAAATACTAATTGCTACAGGAGGTTGTATACAGTGTCCATTTTTTTTAAACTCATGCAACTACTTTATTTTACAACCTGTGCTGTTGTGTCTAAACATCCACTTAAATGTATTTTAACAGCTGATGGCCTCCTACATGAGTTCTTCAGTCCAGTGGAAAAACTGTTCTTGAAAGGGAAAGGTTCTGCAGCCTTAGATATTCACTTCCTTCCCTTTTATCCAGAAAAGCGTTACTGCACTGTCATTCTGGTCAATGAAAAGGTAAGAGTAAAGTGTGCTTTGAGTTTATAGTGTCAGGTAACAATCAGGGCTTGTGCCAATTATGTGTGAATACGATAAGTGAAAGCAGTGTTGTGATCAAGAGCAACTGTTTACTGTCCTTTTACACATAATTAGAATTATATTAAATGCTACAGGCAACTTTTCACTTTAAAACCACTAAGTAATAAAAAGTAATACTGCAAGGAATGTTATTTTGGTGGCTTTTCTAGGCATCTGAGCTTCAGAAAAGCAAAGCAGTTTAGAAAATTTGTCTTGACGTGGGTGCAAGAATAATGCATAGGCAGGGAATGGATAAAGACTTTACTGTTCTGTACTTCTCCATGTATTCATCACTGTATTTAGGGTATGCTGTCAATGTAGAATAATAATTTTCCTTGCTATCTCTTTTTAAATTTTTCTCTCAATCAGAGTCCCATTCAGAAAAGACTGTAGATGAATACTGACTCCACAACCTTTCAGTCTCCCTTGACTCATGTAGCCTGGGTTTTGCCGTGTATACTTAATTGAAATTCAATCAAATTTCCATGATCTGATTTTGAACAAATTTTAGAATTTAAAACCTTGCAATCCAGCTTTTTGATGTTCCTGTAATCCATTATCTCAGTGGTCACAATCTTACTTCTGTGTCTTCAGTCCATCTTTTCACCTCTAACCTCTCTGCTGTATTTTATCTCTGTGTGTGAATGTTTTTCAAAACCCTGTTGTTTCTATAATCTTCTTTTATGTGTGGCTGATCTCAAGGCTTGAATTCTGCTTCTTACCTTCATAAGACTGCCTCTGTGTTTCAGCTTCTCCTCTGTGCAATTACATGCCTCTGCCCTTCTGTCTGCCACGTTTTGATGATTTGTAACAATGCATCTAAAATTAAATGACTCTTTCTCCTGCACATTCTCAGCTTCCATATTTTTCCTTTCTATAGAACATGGAACTTCTGCTAGTGTTTGTTGTTTGTGTGTTTGATGGGATTTTTTTAGTGCTTAAACATGACTTTGGCTATGCCACCTGGCCAGTTTTATTTTTTTATCTTGTTCAGAAAGGAAGATAAGACTAATACAATGATGACCAAGCCAATCTTTCTGACTCTGTCCAGTATTTAAAAATAGAAGAGGAATTTTTTGTTGAATATACATTGAAATTGTGAGCTCACACCATACTGACAGCAGGGACTCACCCACAAAGAGGATGTGTTAAAGTCCCTGTGTCAGAAGCAATCTTTGTGGATGGCAGTGGAAAATAAATCCAGAGCTCTGCATCATTTGAAGAGTGAAATTAATAGGGAAGAAATACACATTAACAGCAGTACATTCATAAAGGAATTTTAGGTCTATCAGTTTAATTCAGTGAAATATCAAGATGCAGTTTCTAGACAAGGGAGAACCTGTACTGCTGTCTAGGAGTAAATCTCATGATCTCCTTTAACCTGTTATGATTTTATACCCTTTACATCATTCCTATTGACAATTGACCTGTTGTATCTTTATTAGAAGCAGAAGTACACACCCTGGCTGAGAAGAGTAGGCTTGTTACACAAGGAATAGAGCCTGAAAGCTAAATAATAAATACAGTGAAGAGAAGGGAAATTAAGACATATCAAGGAAAGAGTGTTAATATAAGAGATGTGGTCAGAGCTGTAGGATGGTCATAGCACAGTTGGAAAGGGGAAAGTACATTTCTGACAGCCCCAATTTTGCCTCCAGTGGTGATGTAGAAATAATTTTAGACACCTAGCTAGTAGTCACTGTTCTTAACCAAGGTTTAGTTGACCTTTTCACAGCAGGAAGCTCTAATGCCTCAGAGAAGCTGCTGTTGAGTCCTGTATGGTTCCTTTCTGGAACACCTGGTCCTTCCAGCTTAGCTGAGTAGATGTGATGCATTTAAAGGCTTCTCAAAGTTCAAATTTTTTGATATGCAGTTTAGAAAAATTAGCTCCGTCTACTTAATTGCACAATTTATGAGGAATTGTATTAAATCTCCTAGGGAAAGATGAAACTACAAGATAGCTAACATGATTTTAGAGCTGCATAGTAATGGTACAGGAAGAATTTGGCTTTCATAAGTATTTTGGATATGGCTGCAATATTTCAGTCATACTAGTATCTAACTGACAAAGAAATGCATCCACCATGCTGTATGATGATCAAATGACTTTACACAATGAGGAGTCTTGTATCATTCAAATATGGACTTGTACTATATATAAAATCTAATAAAAATTTAATTTAGCATCACAGTTCTTTGATTTTTTTCCTACCTACATTGCCTACTCTTTTTGACAAATAGACCAAAATAGTAGTCAGAGTAGGTCTTCTCCTTCATTACAATCAATGAAGAAGGTATTGAGATTTAAATCACTGGACTTGAATCTGATTGGGAATCCTATCCATCACTGCAGCAGCTATATATTTGTAATAACAGCAAGAGGATACACTGATTCAAGGCTTCTGGTCTCAAGGATGTTCCTTATTTTGAAATAATCTCTATTTTTCTAAGGTTTGAAATGACAAGTTATTTAGCAAATATCTCAAGGATTTGTTTCAGTATTTCATTGTTCTTTAAGAAAAATTGAAACAGATATTTTTCAGATTTTTAGCATAGATCTTTTAATAGAAGATATTATATATTGTTAAGCATAACTGGGTTGCTTTTTTTAAATGTATCTTTGTTCCTGGGAGGTAATTTAAATGCGAACAATGTGGAATTTTTAATGATAATAATGTATTAAATCATAGTTTAAGAATGTCACTCCAGACTTCTACAGCTAAGTGTTTAGTATAAAAGTAAAATGTTAATTGAAAGAACACTTTGCTATCTGTTGCTTTTACTGACTGGCTTGCACAGGCAACTGCAAAGTCCTAGTAGCCCTGCATTCTTTTGAAACATCAGATAGCAGTGGGGTTGGATAGATCAGCTCTTTTATTAAGCACTTTTATTAACAGTAAACTCTACAGAATGCTGAAGCTGTCCTGTTTGCAGCTGATGGAAAATGGAAATATAAAGCATTTAAACCGTGGGCATACATAAACTCTCAAAGTTCAGTGAAATCCCCACTCTGTTCCAAAGCACCAGGAAAAAAGCTCAGTGGGAAGGGAGCAGGATTTGCATTCTGTGGAGATAAAATTCCTCAGAATTCCTCAAAGCAAAAAGGAAATTGTGGAAGTTTGTTCCTTCCTATAAGCATATTGATGTCAGCAAGGACAGGAAAAGTAGCTGATAGCAGAATGGCATCCCAGAAACCAGCACCTTCCTAAAATTAGTTGCATGTGCTGTGAGCTTGTTAAGGGCCCTTATGGAGCCAAATCACTGTGTCAAACAGGAATAATTCCTGTTTAAATTGGTTCCCAGGAGTGGCTGTTTGTGTGTGAGAATCCAATTTTGCTGGAGGTTTCTTTAATCCTTCTCAAGGAAGTTATGTGTGAGCTCTTGAATCAAGGAAGGGGAGAAAATACCATCAAGGTTGAATAGCTTTCCTTCTGCTGGGTCGGAAATATAATTGCAGTGTTTTCAGCCTGAACATAAATGTCTGATGAAACTACAAATGAAGGCAAAGGAAAAACTAGAGTTTTCTTATGTTATTGAGCAGTATTAAAAGGAAAATATTGTTTTGCTTGGCAGATGCACTAAACTGTATAAATAATTTCTTTCATATCTGGAATGAAGAATAAGACAAAATACATGTTTTTAGGGCAGAGTATTAGAGAATATGGTTTAGGAAAATAAAGAGAGACTGAATGTGCAAATTAAATCAGTAGTGGCAGAGGCATTTAATTCTTTATCTTGCAATCAGTAGAAGCTAAAATTGTTTGAAAAAAAAGTTGTGGTAAACACAAGTTATCAAAGCAATATATGTGGTATATAAGTTAAATCTCCTGCCTAGTTCAGATAGGTGCATGGTACATTACTTAGGTATCTTTTGAGTTTGGCCCATTCTGATTGTGGGCTTTAATTTGGAGTACTTTCAGTGAGTTTTCTTCAAAAATACTTTTCTGTCTTTCATTTACAGCTTATTTTTTCCATTCCATCTATAATTCAAAGTGTTATTTCTCAGCTAATTAAGTTATCCTTTCCTCTAAGAAAAGTGACTGTCTTTCTTTGTCCTAAGTCATATTTATATTTACTTTCAAACTTCTGTAGATTTCCCATTTTTTAAAAAAATAATTAAGATTTATTAACTTAATTTTTTAAAAATGTTTCTGGCTCAAAACTATTGTAAATATTTTTTTAAAAAATTCCAAATGGTGAAGAGTAATGGAGGTTCCTCATAAACATGTTTAATTATATGTAGCTGTAGTAGATACTCAAAATTCAATATTTTTTTGCTGCATATGGGTTGGGGTACCCGTATTCAGTTAAATTATATGAGGAGTTTGAAAGAATTCCACTTTTTGAAATTTCTTGACTTTTCACATTTAATATTTTCAATTAAAGTTACTTTATTATCACAGCATGGCTTGAAATAGTAATTTTATTATATTTAAGCATAGTTTAAAAAAAAACCCAAACAGTTCTCCTGAATATTTAAATTATTGCACAGGTCAGATCTGAGATGTTACTAGGATATCTTTTCTATTGTATTTGCCTTCTGTTCTGTGTGAGTTGCTTTCTGAAGTGTGTGGATGTGTTCCTTGTGTTTCAGATTGGAGACTTTGTATACCTGATCGAGGGAATAGGTGATTTACCTTTGCCTTCAGAATTGCCTGCACTGGATAGTCCAAATGTTTTGCATGCTACCAGTACCTCAGAAGGTACAGTGAGTAGAAGGGAGAAGAATAAAATAGAGCAAATAATTTATTTTTGTAAATATTCTTTTATTTCTATGGATTTTTTGTAAAATTAATTAAATTCATGTGGAAAAAAATATTTTTAATGAAGTGTAAAAAATACATTAAAATGAATATATGCAATAATTCTTCTAATGTTTTCCAGTCCATTTTCTTCAGAGCATCAGCTTGTTGCTGATGATCATCACCATGTATTGTTTTCAATATAGTCTGCATAAATACTTTTTCCTAATTTTTCTTATTTTCTTCTTTTGAATATAGGTTGCTATTCCTATGAACCAGGACAAGTCATCTTTATCTAGAATTATTTTAGCTTTAAAACACAAGTTTTGTGTGCACTGATGTGATTTGACAGATATTCCAATGCTTTTGTCTTCAAATAGCTGAGGATAAACTCCTGCCAGTCATATTTCAGAAACAGTGCAGCTGTTACTTGAAATAATTTCTAGTGGTTTCTTTGAGAGGGGATGTAACATTATCTAGAGGGGTGAAAGCATGGCTGTGCTGTGTAGGTAGCAAAAAGACTTTGGTAAACTTTTCATACTGTCATAGTAGTAGTAACACTTAAGTCTGGGATTATTTTATTAGCTAATTTATTAGGTATTTCTTAGCCCTAATAACTAAATTTTGGGTTGCATTTCAATCTGCTAATTTTTATTTCCCTATTATGTTGAAAAAGAAAGTATTACAGGTAATAAATGGCATGTTCTAGATTAATAGCATGGAACTAAACATTGAAGGAATTCTTATTTTCTTTGGGGGATTAGAAATTTTAAATTCCCTCTGCATTTCCACCAGCTGATAAATGTGATGTGTGGTTTTGTTTTTCCTCTTTCATTTATTCGGATTTTTTTAACAGATGCGAGCACAATACAGCCAATTGTATATTTTAAATGTGGACTTGGTCAGACTCTGAAGGAAAATCTGAGGATTCCTTTGGTCAATGAGTCAAGAGAGAAGGCCCTGGCTCTTGCTGCACAGCAGCAGATGTCAGCTGTTGAGTATGAGAGGAGATCGATGACTGGGACTCTGCACAGCAGCAGCGTTCGAGTTGCAGCTGCATTGTTGGGGTTGTCCAGAATAGAGGTGAGAAAAAATTATCTGCTGCTGCAATTAAATTTAATTGTCCTTGATTTGTAGGACTGAATTGCTTTTATGTTTCAGGAAATAGTGTTAAGTTATGGTTTTTTCACACACCTGTAATCTGACAGTTACTAATCCCAATTTCCCCTCCGACACTGCAATATTTTACATATTCATTCTTAAGATAATTTGTCACCTCGTGATATTATGATGTGTCCTTTTAAGAAAACTTGACTCCAGTTAAGAAAAGTGCTAACATTTTACTTCTGGAAAATACTTGTTGATTAAAAAAGCTTTCATATTCTGTGTAATAGGTATCTGTATTAGTAACTTTTATTTTGCATGTTTTTGGTCCAGAAATCCAAGAAATGGATTTTTTTCCCCAAACAATAGACCTTGAGAATAAATGAAGAAGCAGGACAGACTTTCCCATGTCTTGCAATCAATGCAAAATAGTTTTGAAAAGCCACAAGTTTTTCTAGTAAGATATAGCTCCCTTCTCATGCATCATTCAAATGCATACATATTTTCCCAAGATTTCAACATCTAGAAACAAAAAGTCCTCCCAAGGTAGTTCACTAAACAATCAGTTACTACTTGTGAATAAATCTGTAATAGTAATATTGCCAAATAAACAAGACTTCTCCTCATAAAGAATTCATGAAGAAGTATAGCCTTCTGAGGTTGATAGCCACACTGGGGTTTAATTTCCCTTGTGCCCTGATGGTATCTGCCCTCAGACCAATTGCTGGGCAGCATTGTTATTCCAGCTTTGCAGTTAGACAGTTCTCCAAGTATGGTTCCCAGTGCTGTGAGGAAAAGAATTTTCCCTCGTGATTTGGTGTTGCTAAATTTATGCCTTTTGTTTGAAAAGTAATATGAAACAAATGAAATGAAGGAAACTTGCATCATAACTTTGTTGTGTGTTTGGAGTGGGCCAACAATTGTAGTTGTGCTATCTAGGCTCAAGTAGTCACCTTTGGGATTATGGCTAATCCACTGCTGTGGCAAGATTTTATTGAGTTTTCATAATTCAAGTCCCTTAATATCACAGTCACTTAGCAAATATTTGATGAAAAGTCTAACTGCTCTGAAGTTGTGGATGGGATCAAGACAGAACATAATAGGAACACTCCTTGCACCACTAGACATGCTAAGGTGCAATATGAGTTCTAAAACCACATGTATCAGGAAAGAGTGGAGGATAATTAGCTAAATTAACTTATAGACCACATAATGATGGATACTAGCACTGAATGAATTGTCATGTGAGAAATGAAACTAATGTGCAGAAAGAAATGTTTTGTTCCATGTGCACAAAGTCTTATACTTGCTTATGACAAATACAGGGGAGAAGTTCTGCTACTGGCATAGAAAAGAGTTTGCACATTAAAAATATCTCAATATCCACTATGCAGACTAAATTACGAAACATATTTCTAAAAGCTTTTTGTAACAAATTCTTGCCAATTATTTGTTTAAAGATATCAACATAATTCTGGTGTCATTAACTGGAGAAACCTCTTTTGAGGAGGGTTGGTGTTCTACAGTGAAAATTTGAGCTAAAGTATGGTTTTAGGTAGTCTAAATTTTCCCCATTCCCCACAAAATAAAAAGGCAAAAAAGAAGAAAAGCCCATCTACAGTGCCAATGGTTCAATGAATTATTTAGGCTCATGAAATCTTTTGGGGCACATGTTGTATGTTAGAGACAAATCCAGAATCTTTGGAAATCTGTTGTTCTCTTTTGGATTTCTATTCCAATTTTCTACTTGCTTCCTGCAGGTAGAATCATGTCAGACAATAGATGGACAGAAGGGAAAATACCCTTAAAATCAGTACTACTTGGTCCATTTTTCACCTGTCAAATTGAAGAATAAATAACTAAATAATTGCATGATTTCCAATCTCTCTAAACAGTAAATTTAAGTCATGTTTACCTAAGTCACATAGAAAACAGTAAAAAAGATGGGCTATGTTTTTGGAGTCAAACTGGGTATGCATAATCAGTAACTAGAAGTGTAATTTTTTACTTGACCTGTCTGTCTATGCACATCTAAAAGTCCTAGGTACATGCTATGTTTTTACTGTTTTTTTTTGTTGCCATGAGGAAAAAAGATTTGTTTTGATTGTTTAAGTGTTCAGAATTAGTAACAAATTATTTTTTTAATCTTTTTCCCATAAAATTGGGTTACTATCTTACCTCCTGAGTGTTTCTTTACTTTCATTTCTCCTAAAACATTTTTGAACAGTATTAAAGATAAGATAGGATGGAACTCTCAGGAATGTTAAGGTTGGGTCTGGCATTGTAGTAAATAATTTACAAAGGCTTTTTTGTGAATGATTAGTAATGATGAATAAGAGAAAGCTGAAAGGGGGACGTTTAGGTGAACATAGATAACAAGGGAAGGAAGAGGGTATCAGAAAAAAGAGACTGGAAGGGAACATATTTAGACTGAAGTTGCTAGTTGTCATAAGTAGAGGAAAGTGAAGAAAAAAGAAATAAAAATATGAGAATTCATTTACTTGGGACTGTGCAGGAAAGGATGCTGCAGACAGTGGAGTGAGATTCAAAATAACAGGCCTAGTTTTAGGCCGAGACAGGACTTTTTCTTC
>VWYI01027358.1:9243-80382 GCA_013399455.1 Anthoscopus minutus | reverse complement strand
AACCAATTAGCTTTTTTAAAAAAAAGTAGCATAATTTGTTTAAGTGCATTTTAGTTGACAAAAGTACCATTGACTAGATCAAATGTTGGCAAAAGCTCCATGAAACTTGAATAAGTTTTCCCCTCAGCAGTCAGTATTTCACTCAGCCCTAATCTGTAGCGAGCAAAAGAAAACTGCTCCAACATTTCTGGTTATCAGTTCTCCGTGGAACAAGAAAGTAAAAAGATGTAATTTGTGCTTTCATTTGTTTTTTAGCTAAGAAAAAAAAAATCATGAGCTTAGTTAAAACTGAAGTCTGGGCTTTCCTTCTCTGTTTTATACTCTCTAGTGACTTTTTTGCTATCATACTTCATGTATATATGTAAAGGAACATCTTATATTCAGGTACACCACTTACATGGATGGTACACACACATTGAACAATTTCATAGGGAATTTACTTGATTTTTTCCTTTGTTTTTCTTCTTTAAATATTAATATGTTCATCTTTTATAAATAAAATATACAACTGCTCTCTAAGTATTGAAAAAGATTACATTAACTGTCTAAAGATACAGACTTGTGGAACCACTAAGTCCCTTGAACCAGTTAGAGATGGTTGTTTTCTTCAAAGTAGATGGCTACCTTTTTGTTTCTTATGAATAAATTGTTTTCAATAAATTGTACATTTGTCCTATTTTCTGCTGTTCCAGTGCTGACAACCCTGGACAATTTCTTTCTTCTTTCAGTCATCTGAAAACTCAACGAGACCTCTATTTATGGCTTGAGTTTAGGAATATGAATTACACGCTGACATGCTTATAGTGTGAGAAAGCTTACTGTTTGAATTTTTGAAAAGACAAAGTGTTTGTTGTGTGCAATAGGTTTTCAGCAGCCTTAGAAGATGGCATTTTGTTTATCTAATTCTATGCATAAAAATCTTTTCAAAGAAAGTGAATATTACCTGAGCATTGTTCTTCATAATCTTAAATCAAGAAGTAGCAGCAAATTTCTTTATGGCAGAACAGACAATTGAATGGCACTATCTGATTCTACTGTGATGTTATCCCTTTTTAGGTCATTATCTTCAGCATGAGCTTTGCTGCTTTATCAGCTGCAATTTAAAATACAGGCGCTTTTAATGTTCTTTCAAAGGCTTAGCTGATAATATCAAGTAAAGTGAATTTGAGGTTTAGTATAAATAATTCCTCTTACCTGAACAATCATTCTTTGAAAGATGCAAATCAAAATGAGAGTTAAAAATTATGTTCGCTATGTACAAATGTTCAGTTTTATAGCAATTTTTCTTCAGAATAAAACTGGTATTTTTCATTGCACAGTTTCACTGATGGTACCATTAGTAACATACAAAAACATGACACTGGCTAGAGAAGAAAGATACTAATTCAGGGACTCCTGTTTTTTTGAATATGAAAAAACCCCAGCATTGAGGGTTTGTGCCTAGGGTGCAAAGCAGACATATGTGTGGCTAATATTTTTGGCAGCACTTCATATTCTTCATGGGAACATCTTGGCCAGGCCAACTGTCCCATGTTCATACTGCTGTCATTCAGCAGGGCAGCTCTTATACTTTCCAGCTCCAAAGACAAAAGGTCTTGTACCATGGGGTACTGTCTGAGTCTTTGTACTTCAAAAAGACAAACCATTGCAGCATCCCTCATGCTTTGAGACTGAGAGATCGTCTATGGGGCATTCATAAGTTTTACCTTCACATAGCTCATGTTCTGTATCTTAAAATGAAGCTGGATTATTTCATATCAAGATATCAAAAATGAGGAAGAAAGCAGATATTTCCTTAGACTACTGGAATTACATCTTTTGTCTTTCACATGGTATTTCTTTAATGGTCCTAGGAAAGTAGCTTAAATGAATTTTTTTAGTAACAGCATAACTGGAAATCTTGAAATATGAACTGCTGAGGAGTCTCAGCTGCAACTGAAATGAGATCTGCTTGGAACATGTGAAGTATGAGATAATACAAAGCACTCTGGAATTCATGCAACGAATACCAGATTTTATTACCTAAAATTTATAGATGTTTCTTAAATATTGTGTTTCTTTTCACTACCTGGTATTTATTGCCAATCTTTTATTTCTTCATATAGGTGTTGTGAATTAACTAAAATCTAATTGTGAAGCACTCAATTAATTCAGAAAATCTGATAAACAAATAATAATATTTTTGTAAAAAATAAGCAAAAAATTATTTGTCTGCAGTAAACAATTTTTTAGATCATTCACATGAGAGACAAAAGCGAGCTAAATTCAGGGTGCTTATTTGAAGAGCCTTTCTGTTCAATGTGTCTCTGTTCCCTGATTCTGGTTTTACTACTTAGCAGTTTCCAGTCAAACCAGTACAGTTCTTTCCTAGGTCAGATTAAGTAGATATTTTTCATAGCATCCTATATGATTCTGTGTTTTAGTTTTATGTCCCAAACTGCACTGATTAATATACCATTGTTTTAGCAGTTGCTGATTAGTGCTTACAGAATGTCAAGAACCTCTCTGTTTCTCACTCGGCCCTGTCCAGAGAGAGTGGGCTGAGGGTGGGCAAGAGGCTGGAAAAGGACAAAATCAGGACAGCTGACCCCAGCTAATCAAAGGAATATTGATGGCATATGACACAGTGCTCAGCAATAAAACTATCTGGAGGGGGAGCAGTTTTTCAAAGGCAGCTGAGGACTGTCTGGGCATTGATCAGTTGATGGGAGGTGGTAAATGCCTTTTAACCGCTGTGTGCTGGTCTTTCTTTTCTTCAATTATTAATTTTTCTTTACCATGATCCATGAGGTTTTTGTCATTTTTTCCCTTCTGATTCTCTCCTGTATCCTTCTGGGGTGGAAGAGTTAGAGGGTAACTGGATGTGGACTTTGCTGTTGGCCAGTAAGGGGTCAACTTACTGTGAATTCTAAGTTACTTGTTTCTGACTTTATTTTAATAATTCTGTAAGGCTTTGTAGGAGACTAATGTCTTCTCCAGGCCAAATCCCCCACGTATTTGAATCAGAGGTGTTAGTCTTTCATAGTTTCTTTTTGTCTCTGACGCAGATGATACAGGAGAAGCAGATTCTCATCTTTTAATTCAAGCACTGGAGCTTAATCCAGAGCAGAGGAGAGCAGGAAAAATCCCCCTGTTCTCTTCTACCTCTGAACTGGATGTTAATTTCCTGCATATTTTGGTGTATGCACAGCCTGATCACACTTGGAGCTGTGATAAGCGCACATTTGTTGAGAAGAAAAATAGTCAGAAACTTATTAGGTAAACACTATCAAGTACTCAGCAGCATGAAGATTGATTCTTACATGCTTATGACTTTTCCAGACTTGGCAGAATTTGTTTTCAGATCTATATCTTTGCCTAAAGCCTCGAACCTCCTGCCAAATTTCCAAGTGGCCTGACTCTGCTTTCATCTTCTGTGTATTTCCCACTTCTGCTTGAGTAATGACAAGAGTTCCTTGTTCATTCATGCAGATCTTTTGCCCCCCTTGCAGGGGATTTTTCTGCCAGCCAGACCAGAAACTGTTTCCATTCCCTTCCCTCCATTTCTGAGGTCCACTTTTTTTGCCAGTCGGTGAGAGGCTGGGTCATCCATTGCTTCTTGTGAAGTGGATGGTGGGTGCACTTGTCTGAGGTATGTCAGAGTGCAGTTCCTTCAGGAAATCTCTTCCTCAGAGCCCCTAATAGCACTTAGTCTTTCCACTTCATCCCTCATCTCTGCCACGAGGCTGAGCACACTGTCAGCCTGATGACATCTTGCACAGCTGTTCTCCCTGCTGCCCTCAGAGAGCAGCGCCAGACTCTGGCACTCCCTGCAGCCTGAGACCTGGATCCTTGTGTGCTCTTGTCATTGCTCCATCTGGGTCAACACATCCTTTGTGGTGTGTGTAGAGAAAGAAACTTTTGTCTGAGTGAACACCATACCTGAGCTCTCTCAACAAAGGGGATGACCACCAACTGAGCAAATTGTTTGAGCTGACAAATAGATATTTATTATTAAAAAAACCCAAACAAATTAAAGAAACCAAACCAAACAAAACAAAAAACCTCCAAAACAAAACAAAGCAAGCCACAAAACTTGACTCCCTTTATTTCCTATCAACATGTAGCAGACTAGTATCACAAAATATCTTAAGCCAGGAAGTAGCTAAAATCATCAACGCTGGAAAATGTTAGCAATCTTTAGTTTTGAAGAGGACTTCTTATGAAATATAATCAACTAATGTTGTAATATTTATCATTCCAGAGGCCCTTCTGAAGGCACTGAGCTTCCCTAGTTCAAGCACTGAATTTAAATTTTTCTGCTTCACCTGCTCTTACAAGCGTAGATTATTATCTTCTTTTCTATTATGTAAAAATCAAAATTACTGTTGTGTTCAAGAATCAAGGATATCTTCCTTGTCTGAGAAATATTGAGGCATCAAGGATCATGCAACTTCCTAAGGGTGAGGACAAATATTCAACTATGGATATTTTTCAGTCTCCTTATACTTTTTATTTCACACACAGGTAAACAGAAAGTACAGATATAAAAATGCATAACAGTGAATTAAATATGCTCCTCATGAGTATTGGATTTTAGATCTAGATTCATGAAGAAAGTGTGATGTAGCAATGATAAATTTCAGTGTCTAATATACAGATACATGATTTAAAGGATTAATTGGTTATGATTCTTTAAATATGATGTCTTACTAGTACCAATAGCAGTCACAGAATATTTCCAACATAACATGACATTATATTATGTAGAAAAAGTGATTTCCACAAATACATAATAAACTTCCGTTTTATCATTGCAACGATAGCCACTGGTGTGGATCCATATTCTGATTAAAAAAATTAGTAAAAAAATCTGGTGAAAAGTGGGAAAAATTATTGTTACATCTATTTACTATTTCAACACAGTACAAACATCTCCTTTGCAGTCTCATTACATAGTGATTAAAGGATGAAAATAGAATTTCATTTGCAAGGTATTAGTTTACAATGAATTTTTTGTAGTTGTCTGGGCAAAACTATAATTACATAGAAATTAATTTTTCTCTTCAGGATATTAAGTGACAATGTGTGCATTTGGATGGAAAGGATGGGAGTAAGTTCTAAAACCAATGCTGTGAACTACAAGCAGCTGCAACTCAATATATGTAAAAAATAATGAAACCAAGCTGAATAGTGTAAACTTCAGTGCAAAAGTCATCTCTTGAGATGCAATCTTCTTGCAGAGCTCTTGAATGATTAATAGAAATGGTATTTCACTTGTGGTTGTTTTTTGAAGTGGGTCAAGAACACATATGTTTATAACACAAACAGAAACGATGTTAAATTTTAAAGCTATGAGAAATTCACAAGAGCCAGACATATTAAGGATTAAAACTTTGACTGTGTCCACAGTACATTCCCCCTGTGCCTTCATAATTGCAATGTTGTTAAGGCTTGAAATCAGTGCTTTTATGTTACAAGTTAAAGATTAATTGGAAGTCTTATCTTTGAATTTTCTGTATTTCTTGGGTTAAAGGCAAATCATTAGAACAGCATGAATGCACTCTTTTTCTTATATTAATTTCCTTTTATTAATGGGAAAGGGGAAGGGGAAGGAGAAAGGGAAGGGGAAGGTGGAAGGAAAAGGAAAAGGAAAAGGAAAAGGAAAAGGAAAAGGAAAAAGGAAAAGGGACTCTGAAGGAGAATTCTAAAACAAATGTATGCTATATGCATTCAGTGAGGGGGTTTATTTTCTTATCGAGAAGAATTTATTTTAGAATTTGCAAAAATGTACTATTATTATTATTATTATAGGAAAAGTCATTCTCTCATACAAATAAATGGTGCAGGGTTTAGTGACACTGATTCTAACAAGTCACAGATAACTGCTTTGCCTGCATTTCAGCTTAGTAGAAATAGTTTTAATCTTTATCTCATTCTTGCATTTTTACTATTTTGTTAGTACTAGTTATTAGTGGTCAATAGCTACCGTAATTATTACCAAGTAAAAAGACTAAGAGTGTAGTAGAATATGATCTTTTATAACTAATTCAGTATTATGGTTAATTTACTTTTAAATATGATATATACATATCTTCTACTTTTTACTGAATATTTTAAGTTACTTTATTCAAGTCAGATAACAATAAAGCCTCCTAAAAGAGGAATTCCCTTCAAGAGGGAAATTGTTTGGATCTGTGTCTTATCTTGTTGGTGAGGAAATGTTTCATGCTTAGAGAATCTCAAAACAATATTTATTCCCACCACACCAGTTTAACTATTTTAATTTTTTTATATGTATCCATATGTAAAACTATCTTCTGGTTATATTGAATCATCACTGTTTAACTACAGTTGAGATTAATTAATTACTCCAATTCATGTTGTATTTCTCTTTCTTGAGAAAAATTTTGAATAAAATAGAATAAATTATATAACACTTTAGGTCAGGAACATTGCAGTCAGTTATTAATTGTGTCAGCAGTTTGCACAAACTTGTAGATGGCAAATAATATTTTATTATACCATCACTTGTTTTCCTTATGACGTTTTACTCACAATGTGGAAAATCTAGAAGTGCATAAAGCATTGTAAGGTTTGACTGAGGAGTAGATTGGCAATCTGCACACAAAAGCCACTGTAACAGATGTGGAAAGCTGACCCTATGTCTTAATCACTGTAAAAGCAGTTGAAAATGCCACCCAAACCAAAAGGCTTGCTTAGGTAACTGTCCTATCTTGCAGGATGGGACATAGAAGAGTTGTCAGTGACTAGTCTAAATCAGTCAGGTGGATGTCAGATATGGCTGAGAAACAGAGCAAGAAAATGGGTCTAACAGCAGACAAAAACGGAGGCAGGGCTACCCGTGTCTTTATCTAAATATTAAGGAAATGTCAAGTATAGGCAGGAGAGTATATGCACATGCTTTGTTCTTCTTTTTCGTTTCAGTGAATACTCCGCATGCAAACAAATCACGTTTTGTTTTCAAAAAGGTACAGCTTCTAATTTTGGGATACTTGTATTGTCTGCAGCCTTATAGATGCCAAGTCTCCAGGTTGGCTGATTCTGTTTGCAAACATAAGAGGTATATATTGGAAGTGCAATCAAAGTTTGTTCTTTTGACCCAAAAATAGCCAGTGGAAACCCAGTTTTTTAAAAAGGATTCTTTCACAAAAGTCTGAATTAAGTTTTGGATAGCTAAGTCAGAAATCACAACAAAAGATTAACTTTCAATTTATCTCTTCATGAAGTTACTAGAACGACTTGAAAAACAGAAAATAGTTGGTTGCTCTTTTGGTATGTGCAAGCCTAGGGACATCCATCTTTGGTCAAAGAAATGAATCTAGCTTTCTGTATTGGGCATCTTCTGTTAGTCCAGGATCTATTTCTGCAGCTGCTTGCTGCAGAGTAAGAGAAAATCCTTTAGACATTGCATCTGAACATCCAGACTATTTCTGACAACAGATACTGCTCTTTCCCCAGCTTTTCAGAACTTCTCAAAATACAAGTTTTCAAGGAAGTTTTCTATAGACTAGAGTAGGACAAGAGAAAGGCAGAAAAGACAAGCTTTAAGAGAAAAGAGAAAAAGAACCTTTAAAACTGGCAGAAGCTTAGACATTGCACAGCTTAGTGTCTAGGCTGTGACTTGATCAACATATAAAACTCTTCATAATTAGCTGACAGGTGAGATCAGATTATGTATATAAGAGTACAAAAGATGGATGTTTGTAACAAGAATAGAGACCAGACCTGTCAGGGCCTTCTTGTCGCTTTTGCAGTCAAACATGAAAGAGATATTTTAATATTGTGCAACAGTTTAAATGCATCTTTAAAAGTAACCAGATGAGATTAGCCCTGAAATAAAATAAGAAGCTACATAAAAAATAAGAATTCCCAATGTAGGTCTTTCTCACAGATCACTATTTTCTCCTATTCTGAAACAGAAATGCTCTCCATAAATCTTGTGAAGCTAATGAGATTTATGAGTGCTCATCAGCCTTAAAAATAGGCTACTTAGATTTTCATATGACTATAAGCCTCCTTTTTCCACCTAAATTTTGAAATTTACATTTTAAAATTAGCCTAAAAATCATATTTTCTGGGGATTTTAACCCCTTTCTCTTTCATGCTTTCAAAATTTACATTTGTAATATTAAATATAAGTTTCAGAAGAAGATGGATCAAAGTCCAAAACATTTTTTTTTCATTTAGTGTTATCTTGAATCTTCGAAGTTTTTTTCAAAGCAAATCCCCAAATGATTCACAGCTAACAAACAAATATCAACCCCCTCCCCACTACAGCATCAGAATGATCAGGTAGCTTGACACTAGATGGCAGACAAGACAACTAGGAAGACCCTTGAGCAAACTATCCCTACCCCTGTATTCTGGTGTGACTCCTTCCAGTTTAACACCTCCTAACATACGGACAACAAAATCAAGGAGTTAATACTGCAAACATGCTAACTGCAGCACAGACTTCCTGCACACACTATTGACTGACTGTATCTTTTAGTGCTCATGCTAGTGTTTTGAAGAATGCATAACACTCTGAGAATCCTTTCTCTTTGAAGCCATGAAAAACTATGCATTGATTAAAAAGAAATGTTTTGTTAGTAGTTTAATTATTAATATATACATAGATACATGTGAAAGAATATATATTTCATAATATATGAGAAATAATGCCCAACTAAAACTTCCTGTTGTCATATACTCTCTCTTGTCATATAAATATATCTGCATACCTATATATATGTGTGTTACATCTATTGGCCTATAGACAATCTATTGGCTAATATTCTGGGATCTGCTCCCCAAAGCATTCAGGAGCAATGTGTTCCAACTGAGACAAAGTCAGGCAAAAACATCAGGAGGCCTGTGTGGATGAAAAAGGTCAAACTCAAACACAAAAATGAAGACTACAGTGGGTAGAATCAAGGACACATAGCTTGGGATGAATGTAGAGAGATTAACTGAGCAGCCAGGAAATGCTAAACACCTGATGGAATTAAATCAACCCATGAACATTAAGGTCAACAGGAAAAGCTTCTATAACTATGTTGGTGATAAAAAGATGATTAAGGAAAAATGTGGACCCTCTCTGTAAGGAAATGGAAGACCTGATTACCCAGGAGATGAAGAGTGAGTTACTCAATGGCTTTTCCGCCTTCGTCTTCAATGGCAAATGTCCCAGCCATGCTGCCTGGGTCACAGGACACAAAGTCAGGGACTGGGAGAATGAAGAAACTCCTACTGTAGGAGAAGACCGAGTCTGAGACCTCCTAAGGAACGTAAAGATGCATAAAACCATGGGATCTGATGAGATGCATCTGTGGGTACTTTGGCAGCAGGCAGGTGAAGTGGCTAAGTTGATATCTGTCATATTTGAGAATTTTTGCTGCTCCAGTAAAGCTCCTGCTGACGGGAAAAGGGGAAATTTTAACCCAAATTTTTAAAAGGGATAACAGGAAGACATAGGAAACTACAGAGGCCAGTCTCATCCCCGTGCCTGGAAAGATCATGAAGCAGATCCTCCTGGAAAGTATGATAAGGCATGTGTAAAAATAAGGAAGTGATTGATGACAGTCAAGATGACTTCACCATGACCAAACTGCGCCTGATGAATTTGGTGGTCTTCTATGACATGGTAAATAAATTGGTGAATATGGGAAGAATAACCCATATAATCCATCCAGACTTGTGCAAAACATTTAATGCTTACATGACAGCCTCTAAACTGGAAACATGACAGTCTCTAAACTGGAAACATGGATTTGACAGATGGAATACGTGAAGAATAAGGAATTGGTTGGATGGATGCACTCAAAGCCTTGCAGTCAATGGCTTGATGTGCAGGCAGAGACCAGGCATGGGTGGTATTCCTCAGGAGCCAGTATTGGGGCTGGCACTGTTTACCATCTTTGTTGGCGATGTGGACTGTGGGATTGAGTGCACTCTCTGCTCAACAACACCAAGCTGTCTGGTGCAGTAAACATGCTGGAGGGAAGGGATATGTCATCCAGAGAAACCTTGACAGGTTTGAGAGGTGAGCTTGTACACTTTTCAAGCATTTCAAGAAGGTCAAGTGGAAGGTCCTGCAGCTGAGTCAGGGCAATCCCAAGCACAAGTAATGGGCTGGGTGAAGAAGGGATCAAGAGCAGCCCTGAGGAGAAAGACGTGGGGATATTAGTGGATGAGAAATTCAACATGACCTGGCAATGTGCTCTTGATATATAGATATAGATGGAGATACACTGAAAAGTTTTAGCTGGACTTTCTACTATGTTTTCATTGAATGGTTATACGATATTTTTCCTCCATGGCAGAAAAAGTGTCTGTCTATTGCCTCCTTTTTTATTCTTTTTCAAATTCTGAACCATCTGGTAAATATTGTGAAAGACCTTCAATGAGAATACGCATAAATTACATAATTAGATCCTATGAACAGAGCAAAAACTTTGCTATAAACTCAGAGAAATAACGAATTTGCTAATATAATTAAAAATTTAGTACAAATATTAGTGGACATATATGCAATATTGATCAAATTATAAAGGAAAAAAATGAAAGGAAAACTACTTCCAGATTATTTTTGATTTTTTTTTTGCACCAGGAATGCAAAGTTGTTAATCACAGAGGACTAAGTCTATAATCTGATTTCCAATTCTTAACGAACTGTGTTGGGTAATAAACTTGTAATGAGAAAACAAACAAATTAAACTGTCTAAAAGGTCTGATCCTTCAATAGATTTTTTTATTTTAATGAAAAAAACCTATTGAGTGAAACTTGAATTTTCTTCCCCTCTTAGTTTTGAAGATACCTGAACACACACAACATTGCATCTTTTTTATCTGTCAGTAAAACCAGTGGAAAAAGAATCGATGGTAATTGAATTTATATAAAAGATATCAATCCACGCGATCTAGGATCTTTTCAAAAACATACATAAGCAAATAGAGAGCACTTTGACCATGACCTTTTCTTTATACAGGTAAAACTGAAGATATTTGAAAGTTATCTAAAAAATAGTGCCTGTAATTTTCTCTTTTAATTAAGTGTTAAATATCAGAAATACTGTGAACGATAATTCATAGATAAAATCACAGTGAAGGTTAGAGAGAACATAAACCAAAGACAAACAGGTGATTTTCTCATTGTTTAGTATTATACATTTCTGTACTGAACTCACTACCATAGACATCAATCAAGCAAAGGTATTTATCCAGTGAAGCAGAATGTATTTTTTACATTCTGACACTAATTTGAAAATATATTGCATAAGGAAAAGGGCAGAGGATCAGAATATAGAGTCTTGGGCTCCTGTTGTGCAGCTCGCAGGATTCATTGCCTCTCTGTGTGTCTATTTGTAAAACTAAACCAAGCTGCAGATGCAGCTCACTTTAGTAGTACTGAATTAGTTATCTCCACACCCAGGACAACTTTTCTTCATTTCCTCCTTTATGCTGCATGTGCCAACAATGTCATTGTCTGCCACAGGCTTGCTTTACAACAGATTGTGCTGTTTTGCTCTTACGTTGCATTCCTTTTGGCTTCCAAGTGCAAGTGGTACTAATGCGTTTCTTAGGCACTTACTATAAAAACAATTTGTCTTGTTGGCAGTTTCAGATACTCAGGAATTCTATGTACTTGTCTTCACTTTGCAGATCATCTTTTTTTGGCACTCAGGAGGAACTTCCTGACTGGATATAGCACTTACCGTATTACATGAGCTGTGCATTCTTTTTGGCTCTGGGGCTACACATAGAGACAAGCATTTGGTTCTAGCAGGCCAAACAAAAATTAGTAAAGTACATCAGCAGAAAAATTCAGGTCAATGTAGTTTTGAGCTGTGGAAAAATTACTTCATTTTTACTACTCCTGATGAGTTCTATGGGTTGAATATTTTGATTGGGTTTTTTTGTTTGGATTTTTTTTTTGTAGCGCAGTCTTATGCCAGACCACATTTATTTTAATTATAGATGAATTAATTTTTATTTCCTCTTATGAATATAGTTCAGCTTCTAGGTCTGTTCTAAATATTTTTAATTATCTAAATAATTTTAATTATCATTCCATTTTTAAATAGAACTGATATAAAAAAATGACACTTTTTTTTTCAGGTGTCTTGTTTCCAGTGAATATAAACCTAAAAGAAAGTAATAAGATCGATTGTTACAGCCAAAGCTTTCAATACAGGTAATTCTTATTTGATAGCATATATTTTTGAAACTAATTTTTTTTTCTGTGACAGGTATTAGTTAATTAGAGTTGCTTCAGGAAGGAAACTAAGTACCAGCCTTATACTGAATACATAGATGAACACTGTTTTTGAGATCCCTGGTTTGAGACCTTTCCTCAATATTAATTGATCATGAGGAAAGGTAGAGAAAATGTCATGAAATGGTATGCAAGGCATAGTAAAACTTCCAACTTTTCTAGGTACTATGCCCTTTTTGAAATGCTGAATGTCTAATAAAGCAGAAAATGGTATTGCAAAGTGAATGTTGGTGATACAACACAACTTTTTCCTAAGAAAAGCATTCAAAAATTAGAGCTAGAAGATGTATAAAATCAAGAGGTGGAAGAAAAACAATAACCTCCCAAGGGAGTATTATGACAATCCTGGATGTAAAACTCACATGAAGAATAAATCAGTATGTATTAATAAAGGGTAAGATAAATTTGTACAGAATCAAATTAATCATTTGCATCAGACTCAGAGGAAAAGAATTTCAACTGTTTCTTTCACCTCCCTTCGTAAGTAAAACAATAAAATATTTGTTAGAGATAGGAAATAATATCAACAGCAGTAATAATAACAAAGAAAAGAAAGCATGCTTTCATTATCCAAGTAGGATATTTAGGTAGCAGTACTGGAAATCAAGGAAGATGTACTGCAAAGTAACTGTAGACATGGCTGAATATGTAGGTCTGCACTAGTACAGGTGTGTCATATGGTCTTTCTCCATTTGCTAAGATTTAGCTCCTGGGTAAACTCAGCCACTTGCTCAGAAACAATAGCAGGTGAAACAATCACTGACAAGTGCATTATGGACACATCTCACAAGGTCCTCCTAGGGAGCAGTTTTATAACACATTTGTTGGTATGTACTTAAATTTGGCATATAGTTAAAGTTGGCATATAGTTAAAGTTGGCATATAGTTAAAATGGTAAGTCCCATATCATGAATTATTGATGCAGGAGTGCTGTGAATTTCACACAGGTGAAATTTAAGCTGTAGTACTGTAAAATATGAATCAAGCTAGTAAATGAGTGTACTAATATTTCAGTTTCCCAGAAACTCTTTGCTATGCTTTAGAGAGGGTTGTTCTCATTTTAATTCTGTATATTCATTCCCTCAGTCCCTTAGAGAAATGCAGAATGTGTTGCCCATTCAATAAAGCTGTGTGAACTCATCTACTCTTTGAATCTCTAAATAAACAGTAATTCAGAACTTCACTTTCAAGGGGTATGCAATCTTCATCCCTAGGATGTATCATAGGCTAAAAGACATCCTGACTCACTCAGTTTCAAGAATGTGGAAGAGACAGGAAAGTTGGAAATCCTGAAAACCCTCTTAACATATTAGTTCATATTATTACTGAATGATAACCACACTTCTCAAGGTTAATTCTTTTTACTATCCTTTTGCTTGGTGTTACATTTAAGCACTATTTTGTAGAATATTGTTGACCTGGTGTCAGAGGAAAAGGAGTAGCTGGCTCAGCAGGTGGAAGTCTCCAGCACTCACACCAGGCATGGGCCAGCCTTGAGCAGAGCTCTGGACCCAAGTGCTGGCTCAGAGCCACGCTCTGCAAACACCCAAACACCGAGGGCAGGAGCGAGGATGAGAGAGAGGCCTCTCATGGGATTTCCAAAGAGGTTTATTCTCCTGAAAGTTCTCCCACAAGAGAACCCAGACCTCAGATCACAGCCACTGATCTATAGGGGAGGAGCAAGGGGAGGGGATGAATGAGCCTGTGAGGGAAACTCAGGGGAGGAGAACAAGGAGGGGTTTACAAAGTATAAACCAATAAAGGGTCACAGTGGGAGGGAAAAGGTTACATAAACCAATGAGGGACTGAATAACAGGGGATGGACAGGGAACATTTGGGAACAAGGGGCAGTTTCCAGAGTGGATTGGCAGCTGGGATAGGAGGGCACAGCCGGGACTAAACTATTTACATAATAGGGAGGGTGGGGGATTTACAACTTTACAATAGAAAAAGTAATTAAATCAAATATAGTACCACAAAACATGCTGCAACATGTTGTTACTTAGATATGACTGTAGATTTTTGTTTTTGTCACTTATACTGGCATTTGACTATGTAAACAATGAATACAACATCAGATGTATTTAAGAGGGATTTAAAAAGTGGGGCTTCAGAATTCATTGTGAATGAGGTGGAAATAAAAGCAAGTTAATACTTTACAGTGGAACTTTAAGTATCATTGTCTTTGTAGCTGCAATAGCCTTTCCTTTAGAGACTCAGGGAACTGATTCTGTTGATTTAGCCAGAAAATTTGAATGTGCGAGCTTCAGAAAAAAGAGAGATGTAAAAACGTAATGAAATTTGGCAGACTTCTAGAGAATATGTTAGACTTAGAAAGCCTTATGAACTATAAAAATACCTGTTCTTATATTTTCTGGTTTGCATGGTGGCTACCAGGTCATCTAAAAAGTAAACAGAATCATTATGGTTTGGATGGCCGGATTTTGGTTCGGAGTTTTGTTTTAGTTGGAGTTTTTGGTTGGGGGGGAAGGGGGTTTCCACATGGAAAGTACCATTGCAAAGTTATTTTTTAAGTACAGACTCATTAACAAGTATTACCTCCCTACTAAAAATTTTTTTTCCTAATCTTTCTTTTATGCACATTCCAAAATTTTCTAAGCAGATTAGACATAAAGCATATTTTAAAACAAAATTTTATTCATATTACTCAAATAAACTGTTCCTGTCAGATCTGCTTCTATACATCTCCCACACCTGGATATTAAATGAGATATTAAATACCTAGATATATTTTGACTTAATGTTTTACATCTGCAAAGTGGAGATTTAAAGAAATTAGATGTATTGGGCAAGGTCATGGACAAAATGCTGATAGGCCAAGGAACAGAGTGTTCAGAATGTACTTTGTTGAACCAACAGTTGTTTTTAATGTGTGTTTGAATGACATATGCATTTTACTGCATTGCTATTCTACAGGTAAAACTTATATTTTATAGCAAATAATAAAGGATCACATGCATTCTTTTTAATTCCAGATGACTATATCATATAACCATGCCCTCCAAAAGATCTTCCAAATTCTCCATAACAAAGGAAAGAATTCGGTTGTTTCTCAAGTGCTGGGCCAAAACATTAGTGTTTGTATCCATTAATTAATTTCTTATTGAATTTATAGAATTTATTTTGTTTTATTTGGGCTCTTTTTAGCCATTTATTCTTTTTGTTTGTTATAGTTTTGTTATGCTTTAACTTCCTCCTTCTCTGAAATCTCTCCATCTCTTCTAACCCTAACTTTTGTGAAACAGAAAACATTTGCTATTCAACTCTGAATCAGACTCAATCAATAAATCGATTTTTTTTCAGTTCCATAGCTTTAATGTCAAGGTTTTCTACTGTTGCATTATTCAATTCTAATCTATTAAAGTCACTCTAATCATAAAAACACACTGTAAAAAAATGTAAAAAGAAATGTACCATCAAATAGCATTGAGTGGTTTTGCTCAACATATTGTGAGTTTTAAGTGCAGCTCAAAATATTTCAGTGAAAGTTATTGGAACAAAATATTGAAACAAATTAACAAAGTACATAATATAAGTCAGGAATATTAGCATACTTTTAGGTCTGTCACTGTTCATCCTATAAAAAATATATTTTATACTATGGCCTAAAATATCTAAAAGCAATGAAACAGCACAAGACATCTCTAAATTGGCTCTGAATTTTCTTTTAATGTATTGAAGTTAGCCTGAAGATAGAATTTGTTTATGTGATTTAATATTTATAAGGGTAAACTAACTTCACAAAGTAGTGCATATTTACATCTCTAAGTAAGTGCTTGCAGTAATTAGTTAATTGCATTACTAGGGATTGCAAAGCACTCATGAAAAATATTTTCTGCACATCCAGTGATTTACTAACTGAACATAGACTTCATATAGACATAGTGCACCTATTATAAAATAATTATACATCATTTATATGTAGTTATTCTTTGTGCAGAAAGCTTTACTGGTATCAAGTAGCTAATATTAATTAGTCACCAAGGCACGTCTGTAGAATTTTCTTCTGTGCCTGCAAAGTTAGCAATAATGTAACAGTATTGTTTCTGCTTTTACTTGCATTTTAACAGTATTCGGAATAATGTCATCTACAAGTTTGATTCAATCTGAATGCCAGCAGCGCAGAATAAAAAATTTCTTGTATCAAGAGGATACAGAGAGAATCTTGTACTTTTCACATTTATTCCAGGGCTTGCACAACAGAACAAAGAGGTTAAAAATGAAAATATTTTCTAGATTTTATGTTCATCCAAAGAATTAATTTGATATTATATTTAAAACCACTAATTATGATTCATTATTATTTGAGATGCTACAAAATGTCAGACTATTTTAATAATACTATGACCTGTTTTAAAGGTCTGTATCTCTACAGCTTTTGAGTGATTATGACAATTCACTGACAAAAAGGCAGGCTACCACTGCAGGCACATGGAGAATACATGCAAGTGTGAATAAAATGATATCATTTTCCTAGAAAATAGAAGGGTTTAAGTTTTTCTAAATAAGACTCTGATGTTGTATGGTCTGCCACAGTACTGAAAAGTCTTTTTGCTGAAGACAAGGGAGTCAGGTGGTTTAGTAAATCTACAGATCCAGATTCTAATCATGTGTAGAGTTGGTTATACATATCTTCCCAATCCACACTGATAAGCCCCAACAAGCTTCTTTCAGGGATTAAAGCAGATTTTAGGATTACATATATTGCAGCTGTTTGAGAAAGAATATTGTAACTATGAAAAGGATATGAAAAGAATGACAACGAAGTTTTTTGAAAGCTGTATTAGAATATTGCTTAAAATTCAGATAAATATTTACAAAGTTCTGCCTAGGGGAAATCAAAGAGAAATTAAAGTAAGGAATGACTACAGTAAGAATATCATTCTCTAAAGTTTATAATGCCTTGTATAAATAAAAAAACACTCTATATCTCCCTTGGAAATGGAATACAAACATGAAACGAAGGTACACATATCACCCCTAAACTTGTTGATTAACAAATAAACAAAGATTTTATTTTTTCTAAGTTAAACTTCCAGAAGATGTTGATAGGAAAAGAAAATAGAGGTCACGTATAGCTTTGTTTTGTCTCACTTTGTCTTAAAATATGCAAGCTGTCATAAATTACTGTATGTAGAAATAAGTAACTGTTGCTGACAGCGTTCCACTCTCTCTATCCCATTAAACAGTGGCATTTGATTGTTATTTGAGTTCATTCTGGAAAGCCTCTCTGTTTGACCAGGTCAGTATGTAATATCAACTGAACAGTAGAGAATGCGCATTTCCACTTTCCTTGGAATTCTGAAATATGTTAATATACATCTGTTAATGACATTTGTCTGAAGCATAAGATTAAAGCTACAACTCTAATTACTATAGTCTAGTAACCATGGAGTATAGACTGAATATTAGGATCCATTGATGGACAAAATTTTCAGGTTGCTGGCACTTGAAATTAACTCTACACTTCGATTGTAAAAAGTGTGGGTTTCATCTTGTGATGAAAATTATCAGTTAGCAAGGAGAAGACCTCTGTTCTTGTCCTGTTTTACTTTTTCTGTTGTCCCCTCTTTTGTTTTTGTCTTCTTCATGAAAGAGTTCATATCAATGCTTTGAGCAGAGCATGACTCAATGTAATGCCATATTTTATTCAATTCACACTAGCGAAAACATACTCTGATTTGGTGTTCTTAACAAGCTTGGTAATCTTAACCTCAGCTGTTACACTACCCATGACTCTATGGTATTTCACTGCCTCACAACAGAGTGTTGAATTTATGTTCAAAATAGGTTGAAGAACTGAAGAGGTAGAATTATCCTCATTTTTGTGACTGGAATGCTGAGATGCATTATCTGATAAATCCAAGATTGGTAATATCTAGAAACTTACTTTTAGAGTACTTAGCCCTTCAGTTTGGGTTACTGTTCCCAGTATGTTTAAATGCAGCTACAGGCATCCTGCAGTTCATCAGGTAGCCATTCATGGAATTAATTTTACTCCCAGAAAAGGAGGAACTCAAAACCTGCTTCATAAAAAAAATGGTGTATGTAGTATGATTCAACTGTTCTACTTTGTATCATGAAGTTTTTGCATGTATAGACTCTGACAAACTCAGCCAGAGGAGAATCTTGGGGCAAGTAGCTCTCCATGTTGCTTTCTTTGAATAACACACCAAAAGACATTAAAGGCTCTCAGTCTTTAAAAATGGATTATTTAGAAAATACATAAGCTAAAATAAGGTAATCCATTTGTAAAAAAAATCTGTTTCAAACATCCAAATTACCTGAGAAGGCTTTCAACAATTCTCCTTTTTCTCCACCATCTCCTTTTTTCTAACTTTGCTTTTGAATCAAAGAACTCCCTGTGTTCTGGGTCAGAAAACTGCGTAGATTCTCCCTAGGTCTTTAAAAAAATTTATCTTGCACAAGTTTGGCTTTTCTTTCTACCTAACAGCAAGCCCTTTGTTTTAAATGAGGTCTCATTCTCCCTCATCCTGTAGGCTACCCCTCAGTGCCTGCCTCACAAGATATTTTTCAAGCTAACCAGATGCTCTGCCTAAAAAAGCAGTCTTCCCTGTCCTGTAGGCATTCATTTTAACTAGCAACACAGCAACCTAGACAAGTAGCCCTTTTCCCTCTTTGTTAACCATTCCTTATAGACAGAATATATAATCATAGAATCATTAAGATTGGAAAAGACTCTGAAGATCATCAGGTGCATTGAAGTGTGTCATAAAGTGCCCCGTCTACTCCAGAGGTGGTGATTCCATAGGGAACTTTTTCCAATATTTAACCACTCTTTCAGTAAACAAAATTTTCCTAATATCCAATCTCAGTCTCTCAACATGCAATGGCATACACATGCTATGGACTGTCAGATAATTCAGCTCATCACAGAACTGTAGAAATCACACTTAGTCTTCTAAGTCTTAGAGAGTTTCATCAACAAAATGTAAATAAAAAAATCTCGTTGGCTTTCCTGGATAATTTGAAAGGTGCAGAGTTACTGTTTTTCCCTTTCTTAATTTGGTCATGAACCTTTCTGCCTTCTATCAGTTCTGTCCTCCAGTTCATCTTATTTCACTCATTTCCTTTATTTCTTCTAGGCTCTCTGTGTTACCACTTAGCCTTCATACAAATACACTGAGTCCTCACCAGTCATCCTAATTTCTTTTGTTCTGCTTGTTCTCAGATCTTTCCTTGTCATTTCTGTTTACTATCACAAGTCTTCACTTTCAGACCACCTACTGACCTTTTCTCTTTCAATTTTTAGTCTCTTGTGCCTTCTAATGAAAAAGGGCCCAAGAAAGTGACTTTCCTGAATTTAGTACAAGTATGGCTATCAGGAGCTCCAGGCAATAGCAGTTTTCTGAGGAAAGATTTGGTCAGTTCTGTGTTACTTGTTGTTACCCATTCTATACTGAAAACATTTTAGAGTCTTATACCTTGAGCAGATTTGAAGATTTTAATAGGATAACAAAAGATACATTCTTGGCAGACTTTGTAAAAATTTCTTTTCCAAAATGTGTAGCATTGCAAAATTTTATACAAGGAAATAGTATTTAATTTTGCCTGATTTTCTTTAGACACTTTATTGAGAATAGCAGATCTAGTTTGATTGAACATTTACGGTGGAAATGCCAAAAAAAGGCAAATTATTCCATACAGTTGTTCACTTAGCATGGAAACCTACACAAAGTTATAATCAACTGAAAATATGAATCACTGACCCAACTTAATAATAGGTGATACCAAAAGTCCCGCTTAAAATCTTTATGATGTTCTTCTTGTCACAGAAGTTGCTCCAACAGAAATTCTCCTAAGATTTTATTCTTTGATAATAAGAATAATATAATTCATTTATATATACTTGTGTACGGCTCAGTTTCTCAGGATGAGAACACCAGTGTTTCAATTCTCACATAATCAGAGTAAAATATCTTTAAAAGATGTATATCCTAGACATAGACATACTATGGAGTAAGATTTGAAGTATGGAGAAGTTGTGAAGTCTCAACACAGAGTGACTGAAATCTGTAATACAGACATATATATACATTAGATTTTGGTAACACAGCAAGATTTTATGAAATGGAGCAGAAACAACTTCATAGTTGCATTTTCTCCTAAACTATTGTTGTGGTCAAGTGTATTAAATACCATTAGATTCTGTGTAGACACTGGTGCAGGCTGCAGTGAATTTTATTCATTTATTTTTACATCTATGTACATCTATTGTATATTTGTAAATCTGTGCTAAGGAACATTATTTCTTCTGGCATTTGGAAAAAAAAATGCCTTTGAGGGCTTTGGTGCTCCTAACACTTCCTCAGTAATTGCACCAGAACTGTGCAAAAGGAGGGAAAATTTTCTTGATAGATAAATAAAGAATATAGAGAAAAATATAAAGGGTAAGTGAAGCTTAGTATAAATGGAATAATACTTAAGATTTTTATTAATTCTTATTGCTTATACAAAATTTTTGATTCATAGAACCATCTCTTCTTACCTTAAAATATAAATTCATTATCACCCAGCTCTATATAATTACAAAACAACCGAATACAGCAATGATACAGTTCCACTTTCTATTCATCTCTAATGTTTAACATTCCTTACACCATGCTACCATCAGCAAAATATATCTTTACTTGCCAGCAAAGGAGAAATAAAAGCAATAAAACCAATATATGTTGAATCCCTTGGCTCCAAAAATTTTCACTCATTTTCAAAAGTGCAGCACATTTCTAGACAAGATCTGTTTTAACATAAGGTATCTGTTGCAACTTTTAATTTTTCTTATCTTTAGGATGAAAAAAAGAAAAAATTCCCTCCTCCATCATATGTTCAGTGATGCCTTCTTTAAATGTTTTCAAATTTGCTGGTATTTCAATTTCTGTTACTGACAGTTACTCTACCTATGAGACATATCTTGTTCATTTTATAGCAAAATTCACTGCTATATTTAAAGCATTATATAATTTTACATTTAAACACTTTCAAAAAGTGGTTTCTGAACCCTTGTCCACTTTTCCAGTGCAGGGCAGGGAATGACTGGCTATGTGAAGGACTGAGCTGCCTACTGCAGTTTACCCACAGCTGCTTAGTGGCTCTTAGTTGGGCAAGAGGCTGCATTAGTCTGCATTAGCTAATATTTTCACTGCAGAAGTCTCTGGAAGTTTCTGCTAAAGCTGAATCCTCATAGGCTGGATGCCAACAGAAGAACACAAGGAGATAGGATATCTGCAAGTATGCAGTGTAGTTCTCAGTATAGTTCTCAAATTTTCCATTCCCATAACAGCATCAGTTGAGGCTGGAAGGAAGCTCTGAAGGTCATTTCATCCAACTCCCCTACTCAGGTTAGGTCACTAAAATCTGTTTTCCTAAGACTGTGTTGAGATGGATTTTGAGAATCTCTAGGGTTGGAGACTCCAGAGCATCTTTGGGCAAACTGTATGAGTGCTGTGAGAGACTAAACATTGGTGTCTCAAGATATTTTGCAGGGGATGTGTGCAGGGGAGGAAGCAGGTCGTGCCTTACCTGGCAAGGCAGTGCCTTACTCTGCAACTCCCATCCCTAGAACCTGCATCCCAGCCCAGCAGTGCCTGTCAATCCCTGGCACAGTGGAGGCAATGCTCCATACCTGTGTCTGGAGTCCCTAACCCAGCTCCTGAACAGCCACATGACTGGAAGTCCTGAGGACCTTGGCCCAGGAAGGCCAAGGGGTATTTAAAGCTGAACACAAGGCAATTACATGTCTTTACTGCCTCCTCTTGGAATTTCTGTCAGCTGAACACTAGAACCCAGGAGTTGGTAGATAATTGTGCCCTTTTCTGTATCTTTTCTGTCTTTATCTCCTCTTTCTTCCTCTAATTCTCTATTCTAGGAATTTTTAAGTAACTTAAAATCAAATGTTTGCTGGAGTTTGCTAAGTTAAATAGGCTAAGTTAATATTTTGAGAAGGACTTTATGTTGATTGAATGCTGCTCTAAGCCCTTGCCAAAATCCTCTGATTTTCTGAGGTTGCCAGTGAAGTTGATAAGTATAGGGTTAAAATACTTCTAATCAAGAGAGAGGGCTTGGTAGGCATTGGGAAATGTTGTTCTTGTAGGACTACCTGTACTCTATGGGTGATTGTTAGCTGCAGCTATGTAACCATTAATGACTATGATAAATGATTTAATTGTGATAGTATTATTACCAATCATGAGTAATAAGGCTCAGATGGTTCAATCATGATCATGAAAATTCATGATTGGGTAAAATCAATGTATACAATACAACAATGTAAGTTGAATGATTAACATGTAGTTGTATAACATAAAGATATAAAAGATGATCACTCCGAATCCATGCCAGAGTCAAATTTGAGTTTTTGCCCCGACTCCCAGAGTTCTTCAATAAAGCACCTGCATATAATCATTCTGTGATTATGTGTCCCTGAATGCTAACAAAGTTCTTTTTGTTGTTTTGACCTCATCTAACTCAGAGCACAAGAACATCCATAAGCCATTAAAAAAGTCTTATTGAGCAAGCTTTTTGGGGCTTTACAGGCGCTCAGTCACAGTGTCAAATACACAATAACAATACAGAATAGCAAATACAATCAAATATTATAGAATATGGATCATATTTTCTGGTTTAATCCAGGTTTGAGTTGATTTTCTTCATGGTAGCTATTATGGGGTATGCTTTGGATACCTGCTGAAAAGAGTGATGCCTTTCAAAGCAGCACAGTATTGTTAGCATCTATATACAAAGTTATCTCACACCACCCAATGGTTATAGTGATTTTCTCTTTTTTCCCTCTCTACATATATTTGCAACTTTTAGCATGGTATGATCAGCAACTGGTTCAGTCTCCGAACTCACTTAGGAGGCTAGTAAAGCATGTAAGAAAAAAGGAAGACCAAAATTACCAACTAACAAGTTGGTAACAAGTGATCAAAGAAAATTCATTGTAGTAGCAACCTTCTGTTCTGGTTCCTGTTACTCAAGATTTCTTACAGTGCCTGCAAAAATGAAACTCAGATAGGTATGTATTTAGTTTGTTGCAGCCTGCAGGTTTACAGACAGGCACTTGTGCTGAGTCCAGAGTTCTTTATGTTTCTCATAGCTTTTCTTATAGGAATGGAATGAAGTAGACAGGCAAGCTGAGTACTAGTTGATTCCTACCATAAAAGAGGATTAAAAGTTAGGGTGGCCTCAAAAGCTAGTGCCGCCAGAAAAGTAAAACTGAAAGAGGAGCAAAAAAAGCTGCTGTACAAATTGAAAAATCCATTGGATAATATTACTTTTGCTACTAGAGCATAGGTATCATACTTCATGAATTTCTCATTATCGCTGACTTCTAGTGGCAAGGTCGCTGCAGCATACTCAGTGTCTGGCCACTTTATTCACTTCTAACACTAGGAAAAAACCCTTAAATAAGCTGCTTTTTCAGCTGAAAAGCAACTGGCCACAATATCAGCTAAAAAAATCAATTCGTTGGTACTGCAGTTTCATGCTCAAATAAATTTTGGGACTGAGGAAAAGTGCACATGAATTCAGAAACAATTTGGAAATAGACAGGGCAGATGTTACACTGACCTCTGCCCATTAGAATTTGAGAGATAGTTTAGTTTATCTTTTTTTTTTTAACAGATAATATTACCTCTAGGGAAATCATTATCAACAGTGCATCGTTAAGCCATGTGTTGTCTCATATTGGATATCTGTATTTCTTTAGAGGAAAAAAAATTAGTTTGGTTGAAAACCAGAACTGATTTTGATACTGCTGCTGGTTTATAATAGTACAGAGAAGTTAATTTGTACATAAATTCATACATAAAGATATGGTCTAACAATAAGAAACTTAGTAGATGTTTGAATTGCTATTTTTAAAATAATTTTCATAATACTTTTCCTGACAAATCCAAATCATACTTCTAACACTAAAATGATAAATAAAAATGGATTGCTGTACTAAAGAAAAAATATCCTATAGATTCTTACCCCAGAACGTCTTTGGACTTGTGAATTGAGTTCTTGTTGGTGGTGTCTCTACAGTTTTGACACTTAAATAAAATAGTGATCAGATATCTCAGGAGTTGTTTTGGTGTTTGGCTTTTTTTTTTAATCTGGCTGATGTCAAAGCAATGTGTGTTGCATTTGGAACACACAATAACAAAGCACTAGTGAAGACACATTTTCACAGCTTTGTGAAAGCCTTAAAAAAAAATCTGTTCTACTGTTTCCTCCACAAACTGATTGTCATCTTACCTATGTTCATTTCTGGTCTACGAAGAGGGGAAGAATTTTATATTTCCTTACTCTAAAAGATCTTTTTATTATTTAAATCATTAATTTTCATTGTAGTCTAAGGAAATAAAAGATAGAGACAAAAAGATATCAGTAAGGAACATTTCATGTTTTGTGAATGAGATGGGATTTAAGACTTTAATCTTCTATAAGGGGAGAAGTTTAAAAGTCTAAGGAAAACTAAGGTTGCCTATGTAGAAGGGTGCTGCTGATAAATGAAAAGAGAAACTCTCCAAACACATAATTTTTTTTCCTGAGTGAAAAAAAGATCTTTGAACTTNGGTCAAAATAGAAATGAAAGTCAGTTTTGAGATATAAGTCACTGATGTTGACTGGCAAAGGCCTGGCCAGACAAGGAAGAATCTGAGGAATGTGAATTCAGATATGATAAGAGTCACTCCTATAGGCTGTATGTAAAACCCCTTGGATTTCATGTTATATGTTGGTTGGTTAGTGTGAACTAGAATATTCATTATAGAAAGAGATATAATGTATTGTAACAAGAACCTCACTCTCTTAATTTCTTTGCTCTCTTAACTCTCTTAATTCTCCACTCTCTTAACTCTCTTGATCTCTTAATTCTTAGCTCTTTTAACTCTCCTATCTCTCTTCCTCTTATCATACTTATGCCCATCTCTCATGGCCTCTTCACTCTCTCTCTCTCTCACTCTCTGTCTCTGAGCATGTTTTAGGCTGAGGCTGGCAGCCTTTACCAGAGCTCTATCCCTCTTAACAATAAACCATCTATCCCCTGAGCAGCCTGGCTTGGTTAGAGACCCTGCAGAATTCCTGCTACTACAAATCAGTACAAATGCTAAATCTATTTTTGTATCAGAAGACAATTTTCAGAATTTAGGATGACTTTCAAGTTGTTGAATAAGTGTCTTCTTCTCCCTTTATTCAAAATTTGCTTTTTCATACCAGCCATTACCAGAAAATATAGCCTATATAGGCATCCAGTATGATGCAGCCTAGCTTTATTATTGACTCTCTTTAATTTGTTCCTCTTCTTTGATGATATACATAATTTCTACACTTGTCTTCACATGTGATTGAATTCCAACGAAAGAAAAACCATCTGGGATTCAAAGTAAATTTAATTAATGGAGAATTTCTAATTTTACCCTGATATTTGTGTAGGTTCTTCAATGATATTCAAAAATATTAATTCCTGTTCATTAAATGTGGTTTTATAGTTTTCCCAGATCACTTGCACCCTGAATCTAGTAGCTAGTGAACCATCTAAAAATATGTTTGGTGTTTGGTCTTACAGCAAAAGAAGACTGCCTTTTAAATTAAACAAAATGCAAGACTCTGTTTAACTCTTAGCACTTTCAAGGTGAAGGCTAAATTCTCATGACTTTGATGCAAGTCACAGGATTTTCCTAGCTAATGAAGCAAGATCACTTGAAGAAAGTCTAGTAGAGTAAAGGAACTCTTTCAGACTCTGAAACTCTGCTGTTTATAATTTAAAACTGCTAGAAAAATCCCTGAAATGTTTTTGCTTTGTAAAATGCAGAAGTCTTAGATATAGTCTTGGAGCTAATGTAAATCAGAGAAAAATTCCTGAATGGAAGACACCTGTTTTGGAGAGTAACAAGGTTGAAAGCAACAATGTGAGATATTTCCCTCTCTGGCATTAATATCAGAAAATGATCCATGTTTTCCCTGGTAGTATGGACATAAATTTATCTGTGTGTCTTTTAAATACCAGGAAGCAGCCTATTTTTTTCACTGTCAAAAATGTTCCATTTACCTATATTTTAGGATTGTCTGCTCAAAGGAAAAGAGTTTTAAGGAATTAGCCAATGCACATTTAGCCACATAAACCAGCTAAATAAATATGAATCCATAATATGCTTCCCTTCAAATTTCATGTGATTAATAGTTATGTATTTATTTCATTGGAGAAGAAAACTATATAAGTCCTTTAACCTTTGTAAAAGTTTCCCAGTCTGAATGTCTTTGTAATTAATTTCTCACTCTGGAAGTTATTTGGGTAAGTAACAGTTTTTTCTCCCTTTGCACTTTATTTATTATTCTTTTATCCAGATAAAAAGGTGTTTATCTATATTTCAAACAAGCCACATTTTTTCATTTAAGAGTACTAGTTTCAATTTTAATTTGAGATTTATGGCAGGTATTTAATAACTGTTTATCCCTAGCTGAGTTTAACAAGTTAAAAAGTCATTGTGAGAAACGCTTCTCTTCCTCACTAGGAAATGCTCAAGGATTTTGTAATATGCACACTTTGTAACTCAGCGTTAACATAGATCTGTTGATCATATTTCTAATAGTTGAATGAGTCACTTAACCATATACCTCAGAAAAGACCAGAGATAATGGTAATCATGATATTGGCACAAAAAATTATCGAAGGAATTTAACTTGTTTTGAGTGACATGATTAAAACTTACTACTTTGTTTAGCTAATCATCTCCAGTAGAAAAGAATTTTTATTTTTCTTTACATGCTTCCTAGATACCTTGCTGCAATGAAGTTTTCAATAAAGTTTCTATAGTTATATCTGCTTGTGTGCTTATGTACATTCTTGTTACCTGAATCAAGCCTTATGAAAAACTATAACTGTTCTCTCTAATGTCTTCATAAGCTGAAACAAATGGTTCTTAATAATAGTAACTACTGAATATTTCTGTAATTTTCTCTCCTGAAAAATAAAAGTCAAAGCCATTTACAAAGAAAAAAAATGTTTTCTCTCTTTAATCTCTGATAGAGAAATCTGTAAGTTATTAAATAAAATGAGACATATTGTCAGGAATAGGATTTATTACTTACCTGACCAAGTAAAATTTGCTGTTGATGGAGTTGGACATTGCACCTTTAGGTCACAACTAATTATTATATATATATCTCTTATTACCTTCTGCTTTTATACAGGTTAGAGCACCTTAAATATAAGATAAGCAATTTCATTTTACTAGTAGAATTCTTGTATAAGTATATGCCCAACTACCTGTTTCAAGTAGAATTCACCCATTTTTTCTGTCTTGCATTAAGTAATTAAACATTGGTTGGCCCACAGCAGAAGGCAAAAACTGAGTTTGATTCTCTAGACTTCATTTTAGACTATTTGCTGGCTGAGAAAATGAAAAGTGGTTGGGAAAATGAAACAATAACACAAAAAATTGAATAGTTGATTCAGCTTTCTAACAATTGGTTTATCAAAGTAGTCATAAAGTAGTCACCAAAGCACTGACTAGATTCCCCAAATGACAGGAAACCTACTTTATTGGATCAATAAATACATAAGCATGGAACTTTGAAACAGTTTGTAGTTTGATGTTCGAATTCTGTATAAATTGCACTCTGTGTACTAAATCTCTAATATCTTTTATGTGTCTAGATCTAATTTTTCAAAAATTCAGTACTGATACAGCATATATACCTGAATTTACTTGTTTTCTTGCACATACTTCTAAATTATCTAATTGGCATATTTCAAGTTAAAAACTCAGTACATCAGTAAGAAAAAACCAATATGTGATGCTTATGATTTTAGTGTCTAATACATTTTATACTTCTGTTTTACAACGAATTATGCTTCTGACAGTACTTTTCATAAATTATGTTTGTTAAATGGCATGCTTAATGTATTTTACAGTGTCACTAACATTGTTTTCCATTTAAAATTCAGATAAACTATATCAGTTACTGCAAACATCTTCAAATAATGGTTGAAATAATGATACTAACTTTTTATGCATGAACTGACCATTAATTAGACAGATTCTTCACTCATGGGAGACAGAGCTAGTTAATTTATAAGAACGATTATTCTGTCTTTGGACTGGGAGGGCTGATCTCTTTACTGATTTTTCTAATGTTGTTTTACTTTTATACAACCCAAAATTTAGCAATTAGTATACTGTGTGAAGTAAGAGGTCCATGCCATTATATATATCTCTGTATGAGAAGAAACAGTCTCTCTGAATTAATCAAATGAGCTAACAAATTACAGTGGATAATTACAGGCATCTAGAGATGTGAGACTGCTAGCAATCAGACACTTGTAATGCTAAGAGAATAATTACATCTTGTGGTTTGCCTTGGAAAGGATTAAAAGATATTCTATCAATCTGTAGTATTTTGAATTATTTTACTACTCATTAACGATCATCTGGAGAGGTGAAAGGAAAGGGAAATAAAATATTTAATTAGTCTTTCTAGAAGACTACAAAGTACTTTCAAACAAGGTATCACTTAGACAATATGACAAAGAAATTAAAAATATGAAAGCAGATGGAAATGAGAGAACACTCCTTTAGCTTCAACTTATATCTTAAACTTCTTATAAAGAGGTTTTGTAATACAAAGTGGTGACCTAAAACTTAACCCACTTAGATGATCAAGGGAAGCCAGCTAATATAACCTTTTTGGATTTCAGTAAAGCTTTTTGTCTCTCATAGGATCCTTCAGAATGAAATGTCCAACACAGCTGGATAAACACATCCTGTGATGGGTGAGCAGCTGGCTCACAGGTCAGGCGCAAGGAGTTGCAGTGAATGGGGTGACATCAGAGTGGTGACCTGTCACTAGTGGGGTTCCACAGAGCTCTGTCCTTGGCCTTGTGCCCTTTAACATCTTCATAAATTACTTTGATGCAGGACTTGAAGGAACTGAGCAAATTTGCAGATGATGCAAGGCTGGGAGGAGCTGTTGACTCTCTCAAAGGCAGGGAGGCCCTGCAGAGAGATCTCAACAAATCAGAGGACTGGGCACTCACAAACCATGTGATGCTCATCAGGTGAAAGTGCCAGATTCTGCACCTGGGATGGGACAAGGCTGGATTGGGACAGACTGGGGACTGAGATGCTGGAAAGCAGTGCCAGGAAAGGGATGTGGAAATTCTGGTTGACCGAAAGCTGAACATGAGTCAGCAGTGCCCTGGAAGCCAGGGCACTTGATGCAGTCGGTTGTGTCCTTGGATGTGTCAGGCACATCACCAGCCGGTCAAGGGATACTAGTAGTGTCTCCCGGGGATCAGTCTTGGGTCCAGTCTGATGATTCCAGATAATTCCAGAAAATCCACCACAGAACACAGCTAAACCCATCAGTCAAGCTGGTGGTGCCTCTAGGGAAACATATTTAAGAATGAAAAGAAAATTCCAAGCAGGCAGGGAGAACACAAAGAGTGAGAAACAGCAGAAGGAACACCACAGCCATAGAAAAGAGAAGTAAGAGTTTTCCAGGCACTGAAGAAGTTATTTAACTTGCAGTTCATGAAGGAACCACATGAGACTAGTGGGAAAGTGTGAGACAGGAGGAGCAACAGAGATAAACCACTGTGCACTGACTGTAAACACTTCCCAAGTATTTTCATCACTGCCTCACTGAAGGGATGAAGGGATTGAGGCAACCTTTGGCACTTAGGAAGAGAGGGAAGAGATGAGGAGTGAGAAAGTTCTGGGTCTTTTATATTCTTTAATGACTGAAACAAAAATCAATTAATTTGAAAAACGATTCAAATAAAAAACATTCCTGATATTCTGATGGTATCTCCACAAACCTCACCTTAGGAATATGCTAGATTTTTTCTATTTCTGAACTCATGCTGCTGAGGGAATTTCTAAAACTCTTTTGTTTATATTTTTAAAAGATGGTCTCTTTATTTTCTTGAATGTGTAATCACCTTGTACTGGGCTTTCTTTGAAACTTAACATTGCTGTATAATCTTGTTTCAGATTTCTGCTGGCCTGAGATAGAAGACTGATACTCAGACTGTTCCTCTGGGAAAAGAAAATGAAAAAAGAATAATAACCATCCAAAAAGAATCTTATATATCAAACAGTCTGTGACATCTAAAAATGCTGCTGCATGTAGTTTATATGGAGGAATGATTCTGGACTTGAACTGTCACTAGGTACTGCTGGCCACCTTTGGAAGAATAAAGCTAGTTTTGGACTTGGTCTCATCACTTAACATGTTTTTTTTTAAAATTGAGGGTTTGTAAGATAGATTTTTGTGGCAATGTGACTGACAGAAAATGGGTATTTTTTAAAGTATCAAAAATTGTCAGCTTGTATACTCACCCACAAATCCAAAGGTTTGACAGCCTTTTCAATCAAAATTGCCTAGCCATAATAAGATATTCAATTAATATTCCTTCTATGGTAATTCTATGTTGTACCACAAAGTTGAATCATTATTGTAAATATGTGGTACCTAAAATTCAAATACAGCCTGGATGAAAAAAACACTTTTTCTCACAAGAAAAACAGAAAATTAGCAAAAATTCCTATCAAACTGTCTGCAGAGTCTGTGAGAATCCATAGTAAAGAAGACATCTGAGGACAGCTGTTCTTCAGTCTTGTGTTCTTATACTTGTTTATTTGTATTTTAATGCATTTTAATTTTGTCTGTAAAAAACAAGATTGATGCCATTCCTTCTTTGTCTATTTTTGGAGGACTGCAAACCTATGTCTATTGTTTTTGAAATGAATACATTGTTCTGTATTATATTGATTTTAGACATATTTGTAAAGCTAAGTATTTCTATTGAGCTAATTTCAAAAGGAAATCAGCTTTGTTTAGAATGTCTCTCCTTTCACTGGTATTTATAGGCATTCGATTATTTCTAAGTCAAGCAAAACCAGTATTCTATATCCTGACAATCTTAGGTGATTGTTAAGATACAGAATACATAGATTGGTTTAGCTCTCCTACCTCAAAAATAATTTTTTGCTTTGAGCAGTGAATGGGAAAAGGTGCCACCTTACTCCTTGGGCAAGGATTTGGGTTTTTGATTTGCCTTCTTATTTTTTGTGTAATAAATTAGTCAGTTTTATAAAGAGCGTATATGAATACTGCTCTCCATGTAAACTGCCTTAACTCAGTTAACTCAGAGCAAAGAATTCTGCCACGTAGTGGTGCATGGGAACCCAAGTGTCAGTGTTTAATTCCTACACTCTTTCATCTATTTTGGGGTATTTCTAGAATGTCCTCTGCCAGCTGAATACACATTTAAAATATTTAGTTAATCGGTGATTCAGATCTCCATTTATTTAAATCCTCTTAATGGCTCAGTGTAGGAGGTATTCTTATGTCTGTATTCTCTGTGTGATAGAGAGAACATTAACTGTGGAAGTGTGTTTGTTACTGTTCTCCTTAAAAATATTTTTTATTTTAGGAGATTATTTCTGTGAATGAAGCCTGTCTTATTACACAGATTGATAGAAACCTGTCTTAAAATATGCTATTGATGGATAACTGGTCTTTTCAGAGTGAGGGAATTCAGACACACAGATTCACTTTCATCCAAAACTTAATGGTTTAATCAACAGCCTGCACTGTGGGACAACTATGAATGGGAAGAAGACAGACATATATGAAAAGGAGGGTGATTTCCAACTTTCCTGTTTAATCTGTCAATACACAGGTAAGAATATGAACTTTACGGGGAAAGAATGAGAGGGAATGTGAGAAAAAAGAGAAAAAATGCAAGGAAGTATGATACTAAAAACTAGTGGCTAGAATATTTCAGCAGGATGGAAAACTGAGTTATTCTCTCTTCTGCTAAGATTCTGAATTTTATTTAATCGCCTCTATTAAAAAAAATAATACCAGGAAAATATTTTTTTCACTAAGTTCTTAGTAATATGACTGAATTCTGGAATAATAAAATATAGCTCTGTTTTGCTTTTGCTACATAATGTGGATTCCTTCTCATGCTTACCTCATATTGATTCAAGACAACTTTCTCTGTGAGGAATTTGCAGACTTGTTTCTAATCAACATGTTTTGAACCAGCACATTTTCCTGAATACTATTTACTTGTTTGAAGTGGTCCTCTGAGATGCCAGCTTTTTATCATTTTGTCTATGTATAATGCTCTGAGAAATTTTCATGCCAAACAGAAATAGGGTCCTACCTATTGCAAAGATAGGCCAAACAAGATCACTGATCATATGCTACTATAGAAACAGTGCCTACATTTCTGTGGATGGATTCAGGATTTGAGCTGTATCTGATATTCCAGGTGACAGATAGTCCTGATTTTCAGTTTGAGATGAAGTTGCTACCTTTATTCCTCTGGCTAAATCCACAGAATGACCGCCTTCTGGAAAGTAATTACTGAGACATCATGTGTAGAACAAATTTCTTCATTAGAAGAACAAGTCTTTATTAATAGCCCAACTTTGTTACTGAGTTGGCCTTTACTCAATAAAATGATTGCAGAGAAAGGCTCTACTTAAAGTGAAAATTAGTCTGGCCTACCTTGTGCCCATTAGCAAAATGGGTTGTTCTCTTCTAATCAACTGTGTCTCTCTTTCACTGTTAAAGAGAAAGCTTTACCATAAAAAAACCAAATGAACCAATGATAAAATTTATCCTCACTGGGGAAATACTCATATGTTAATAAAAATGTTGAAAGAAAAATTACAATTGAAAAATAAAACAGACATTTCTTCAGGGATGTTACCTCTATTCCAGAAGAATAAGTCGGAAAAATACTTCAGTAATACAGGAGTGAAAGGGAGTTATAATATTCATACAACATTAATTTTGGAGGTTAATTTGTAGTTAGTGAAAGACAGACATATTATAGCTATTAGTGAACCAATTAATCCATCATTTACTTTGCTTTTTATAAGATCAGTTTAAAATAATTTGAAGAATTTTAAATTCATATGGTTATTTTTTTCTTATTTCTCCCTTGTAATTTTGGCATTAGACTACTTAAAACCACTTAGTGAAAAAGATGAATAGCCTCTTGGATTGTAATATGACAGCAAGGTGCATAGGCCACTGCTGAGTTTAAACTTAATGTTGTCTAGACCAAATGTTTAGTTGGTGGAAGTCAAGGTGTATACAGATATATCAGCTTGGATTAAACTTTAGCAGATAGCTGGTCCCATTAGCCACTGCCTATCTGCTGAAATGTATTAGGTAATTGAAGGTTCTTCAGACCTTTTCAGTGCAAAGTAAAAACCTTTAGTGGGGACCAAACTTAGATGCTTCTATACAAATGGATGTAACAATGGTAAAAAATAAGAGAAGTTAGACATAACTGCACATCTATAGGGCTATGACCTTACTGGCAGCATGGAGTCATGGTGGGATGGCTCCTCTGGAGCAATGCATCCCAGCAAAGTCACCCAGACTGGGTGCCTGCTTGAATAAACACTGTCCTGCATGACATCCTTGTCACTAAATTAAGGAGACATGAATTTGACAGATGGAGAAGTCTGAATAAGGAATTGGTGGATGGGTGGACTCAGAAAAGCTACAGTCAATGACTTGATGTCCAGGTGGAGACTAAAAATGAGTGGTGTTCCTCAGGGGTCAGTATTGGGTGTTACACTGTTTGATATCTCTTTTGGTGACATGGAGTGTGGAACTGTGTGAAACGTCAGCAAGTTTGCCAATGACACCAGGCTATGTTGTATAGGTGACACACTGGAGAAAAGAGATGCCATCCAGAGGGATCTTGACAAGCTTGAGACATGGCTCTGTGTGATCCTAATGAAGTTCAACAAGGCCAAAGGTAAAGGTAAAGTCCTGCACTTGGGTCAGGGCAATCCTAGTGCAGGCTGGGGAGAAAATTAATGAAATGTGACCAGCAGGGAAAGGCAGGTGATCCTCCCCTCTACTCTGTTCTCATGAGATCCCATCTGGAGTACTGCATCCAGCTCTGGGGTCTCCAACATAAGAAGCACAGAAATCTGCTACAGTAAGTCCAGACAAGGGCTATGAGGATGATCAGGAGGCTGGAAAATCTCTCCTATGAAGACAGGCTAAGAGAGTTGGGGTTGTTCAGCCTGGAGAAGAGGAGGCTCTGGGGAAACTGTGGTGGGTTTAGAGATAGTTAAAATCACCAGTCCACTTATTTCTTGCTGTGAGATATGATTTTAGAAGAAGGGCAAGAACAGGCTCAAACTTTTAAGACTGTGAAGAAAGCTTTATTAACACAACTAAAATAAAAGAAAAAATCAGAATGAAACATCTAGAACACTTTCCCACCCCTGTCCACCTTCTTTCCTTTTCCAACTGACAACATAAAAACAAAACCTGGGATTTAAAATCGGTTATCACTTCTACAATAGTCTTTTCTCAGTTCTCATAGGGCGAGGAGTTTTCTCTCATAACTCTGTTTCCACTTTCATAACTGTGTTTCCACAAGAACACAGTCTTCTTGTAGCTTTGCATCTTCACAGACAGCAGCTCCCTGGTTTAGAAAGGCTTCTGCTATTGTGAAAATCCTCCCATTTTCACAACTGAGTGAATAGGCCATGTCAGCCTATGGGGTGTCATTTTTTAAGGATGAGCTATTCAAAGGAAAGGCTCTCTTCATTGACTTCTGCAATCTTCATCTCCAAGAACAGAGTTCTTTTCTTTTCTCCCTGAGACACAGAGTCTTCTTCACTCTCATCTCTGTCTCTCTGCTCAAGCTCCTCATAGCATCACTGCTTCTTCAACATCTGCTGCCTCTGCCCAGGTCCACAGTTTGAACTCTCCATCCCCCCATACTTGTTTTCTCTCATGAATTTAAGGAAATAGTGTAGTTTATTACAGTCCATCTCCATGGCATTGCCAAAAGAACTTTCAGTCCCAATACTAGGACATCTCCTCCTTCTCCTTCGATCTGAAACTTAAACTCTTTCTTTCACTGACCCTTGTGTCTTCATGTTGTCGCTCTATGCTTTTCTCTCACCCAAGGGAAGAATCGTGCTCTGCAGGGTTCACATTTCCGCCAGGCTGGCAGGTGTTGGTGGGCAGTGGCTGAAGCAGTCACGATGAATGTGCCTGGCTCGGCCCGGAGCCCGGGGGAATCCTGGCTCATCTCAGGCCGAAGGGACAGGGGCAGGGCCTGGTGTTCCCGAGATCTCAGCCGCTGTGACCTGGCCCAGCTCCTGCAGGGTCTCCCCTGGCCTCCCATCCCCACCCGGCAGCTGCTGAAGNCCTCCCATCCCCACCCGGGAGCTGCTGAAGCCCAGCCCAGCCCGGCCAGGCCGCGCAGGTCGTGACAGAGCAAGGCCGGGCCGACCCCCAGAGGAGCTTCTGATACCTTCTGAAGCCAGAAGCCAAAAAGGACTTTCGAAACTTCTCAGGTTTTTTAAAATGTGGTATTTATGGAGGCAAACCCAACTTCTCAATGGTTTACAGAACTGTCAGTTCTCAAAACTAGACAGCTATTGGCCTTTTCTCTTCACAGAGGAAGCTCCCAGGAGCCTCTCTCAGGAAAACCATTTCTGTGAATAGTTTTCTTCCTTCTTCCTAAATATCAACCAATATCAAACCAACACAGAAACCTTATAGCAGCCTTCCAGTAACTAAAGGGGAGTCTACAAAAAAAGTGGAGAGACATTTGTTACAAGGGAATGTAGTGATAGGACAAGGGAGAATGGCTTCAAACTGAAAGCAGATGGGTTTAGATTAGATGGTAGGAAGAAATTCTTTGCTGTGAGGGTGGTGACGCACTGGAACACATTGCCTGAAGTAGCTGTGGATGCTCAGTCCCTGGAAGACCAGCCTGGGTGGAGAAACCTGATGTCCTTGTGCATTTCAGGAATATTAGAATTAGATAATATTTAAGGCTCCTTTCTACCCAAACTATTCTACAGTTCCAAGATTCTATGATTTAACAGAAAATACAATCCAAATATTTTTCAAAGTAAACAAATATTAAAGTAGATTAAATAGGAGTGAAATTAAGAATATACTGAGTACACAATTCTGGCCAGTCTCAGAAGTCTAGTTGCTTTTACCCTGTTTTTTGTTTCCAGAGGTGAATATCTGTGTATTTGAGGATTCTACGTATGAGTGAAGAAGCTGTGAGAGAACACGCATACTAAACAATTTGAACTTGATCAATAGACTCTACTTAACTGCATTACTGAGGCAGTGGATGGAAAGAAATAAAATAAGATGCAATGCCCTATACATTATTAATATTGCAAAATTCACTTCTTCCAGAAAAATTATCAAAAAAGAATATGATACCTTCATTTTGATTTTGGTAAATAATATATATGCAAGGTGGAGGAAGACAATATGCCTTTACTGAAGTATATTGAAGTGGTTCCTTTTAAAATATATAAAAAGCAAGAATTCTGTTTAAATTATATCAAAGAATAAATAAAAGTCTGTTTCTAGGATTCTTATTTAAAGAGAGGGAAAAAATAGCTTTGGGAATGTGGATAATAAGTTCTCTAGGTCAAAATTACAAATATATTTGGAGCTTACTTGTAAGGAAAAAGCATCTTATTAGACAGCCTACAAGAGACATTTTTTTTTCCAGTTGAAGAATTTGTGTATTCTATTTTGTTTGTTTCAATAAGTACAGAATAAGGGAAGAAAGAACAGACATTGATGGACTGAGTTAATGTGAAATTAAAAATTATCTAGTTTTGGCCTCAGGAACTTCATGTTTCAAACAAAGATTTGAATGTGAATGCTGAGGATGAGATGGTTATTTTAGACAGAATTGTTTGAGGCAGTTTTCCTAGTTACAGCCTTAGAATACAGGAATGTGTTAATGTCTATGGTAGGTGTGAGAGATGTTCATCTCCTCATAAATGCACCATTTCAACACTGACTGTATATTTATCTAGGGCAGAATAAGAACACAGCCAACATAGGATGCGCTTCATCTTAATGCTTACCCATTCTGTCTCTTTTCAATTCTGAACTTTCTAATTCAGAAAAAGAGTCTGCTTTGTAGCTTTCAGTGAATCTCTAGCATGTGGTCAGGTCTCGACACTTTCAGACGTAGTAATTTTTTGATCTTTTCTGTATCCTGTGTCAAATTCCTCCATTGAAGCTGATGAAGAAATGCATTTTTTTCAACTCTGACTGTTAATACCTTACTAATACATTCTAAACATTTTTTAAGATAGAGTGAATAAGCCCCATTCACTCTGTTTTATCTACCATTTTCTGATTGCTGAGTTTTCATGGTGGCAAGAAAATGGGTTAACTAGTCAGCCCTTACATTGTAACTTATTGAATATGATTTTTTTGTAATTCCTAGTAAAGGGTCACATTATTTCTAAGGAAGTGACAGAGCAGTGTGTCAGAGATCTAGCCTCAGCTCATTTTGGCATTTTTTTTAGCAACTGGCCAGTCAACACACTTGATTTAACTGCAGTTCCTTGAATTCATGGTATGCTAGAAGATTTACAATCTACATAGGCATTGCATAGAACCCATTAATTTGGTTAGTGACATAGGATAGTATAGACCACTGGCTGCCTGTGGTCTGGGAAACTATTATACATAAGGATTCATCACAGGACTGGCAGGACACAATCCTCACCAGCCACTGCCTGTCCCATCAGCTAGGGAAGAGGCAGACAAGTCCTGATGTACTGGGCATAAAAACCAAGGTTTGACAGCTGAGGCTGCAGGGTGTCTGTCCTCTGTGGAATGAGTGCATGAACTGCCCTGTGCCATTCACAGTGAATTCCAGATAGCTCTAGATGGAGGGATATACCCCAAAACTTCTACCAAACAGAGGATCACATGTCATTTTTTTCAGGCATGTTTGAGGATGGATGACTGCTGTTAGGGAAGGGAAATGCAAGGACACAGGAGACACAGGAAGACACCCAAAATGGGACACATGAAAAAGTATATGAAGAGGAGTACTTGGAGAAAGGGGAGAAAGAATGAGGGAAATGAGTGGAAAGAGAAATTTTTGGGAACACGTAAAGAGATCCCTAAAAGGAGGTGCTTTGTGATGGGCAAGGGACACCCCTGAGGGATTGCATCCTTTGTGTTAACTGTGGTGGGGCAGGGAGACATCTGAATGGACTGTGACCCAGAGACAACCCATGCCAGAGCAGGGAAGCAGTATGAAACAAGAAGTTGTTGCAAAAAGAAATCTCTGTGTACTGTTCCCAACCTTCTGCACTGTCTGTTTCCTCATCAAAAGGGTTTGGATTGAGTGTAGTGTATGGTGAAAGCAAGAGCAGTTGGGACAAGGAAACAGGAAGACTTGGACTGAATCTGAGTCTGGAAAAGAGGGAGGGAAGGTATTTCCCCAAATATTTAATTACTCACTACCTTGGCAAATAATTAAAAACTGACAGTTGGCAATAAATTTATTTAAATGAAATTTAATGAGCTGAGATTTTTTGGCTTGTTACAGCCAGCCATGGTGACCAGAGCCAGAAACAGGCTGATGTTCTCAGAGGTTGATGGTGGCAGGGAGGGATGATGTAATGTAGAGACATCATCCAGGATATGGGCCAGAATAGGCCTGGTGAGGGTAACTGGTGTCAAACATACACCTGGCATGGCTGGACAGGGCAGGGGAGTGGAGGAAAGACCAAGGGCAGGCTGGTACATCAGTATGCAGGCTGGACATGTCTCAGGTGGCAGGCTGGTGGTGGAGCTGTCAGTTTTGTCAGTCCTTTGCCAGGTGAGGGGAGACTTACTGAAACCAATGAGAAGGAGAGGACTGTTACTAGAAAACACAGAAAATAATCCCTAAATGGATGTCAACACTGAAGAAGAAGGGACATGCCCTTCAGGATGTCAGTAATTTCCTTTTATTACAACCCTTCTCCACTTAAGGAAGGCTGATGACACAGACCTTAGGACCTAGATGGATTTTATAGGGATGAGCATAAGAGAGGAGGAAAGATATTTTAAATTTTCTTGAACAGCAACAAAAGTACTATTATTAATGAGGTTTTCTATATTCATTTAGACTATGATTGCTTGTATAATTATTGCTTGCTTTATCCTGATTATATTGCTCAGTTTTTATAAATAAAAATCTTGGCTATATATATTTGTATTTAAAATATTTATGATGCATTTTACTTATCCTAGGATTTTGATCTTTGGGATGTTTTTGCTATACTTTTGATCTTGTTTCCATCCTCTTTTCCATTGTCATTTTATTCTTACTGAGGAGAATGAAACAGAATTTTACATGGTCCTGAAAATACAGGATAATATTGGGTTTATACATGGAAAAAGTACAACAGTTTCTTTTTTTTTTTTTTTTTACTAACTTCTAATATCCTGATTTGCTTTTATGGCCACTCTTGAATATCAAGCTAATGATTTTTGTGATAACTGCTTTTGTAACCCCAAACCATGCTTCTGAGGGGTTGATTGTCAGCTCAGAGCTGATCATTTTTTATGAGAAGTTAGACTGGTTTATTAAAATTTTTATTAGAATTGTAAAGACAATTATTATTGCCTTTAATCTTATCTTTATTTATATTGAAGTTCATCTGCCATTTTAGTAGCTAGTTTCAGCTAGTTCCTAGTTCCTTCTGAAATTACTTACAACCAGACTTTATCCTTACTATCTAGAATAAACTCTTGTCACCAGCAAACTTCATCACTTTGTCACATTTGCTAAACTATATATCAATATTTTCACAAGTGATGTCAGTGTAACTCATCATGGATTACTCAGTGATCAACCAGTAGTTGACCTCTCTTTCCTGTGAGAACTGACTTTTTCTACCTTCATTTCCGATCTTTCTCTAAATAATTTAACATTGTAAAGCTCTTTTATGTCATTGCTGATCAGTTTCTTTAAAAGCATTTGGCAAGAACCTTTTCAAACCTTTGGAAACCCAAGAAAATTTTATCCATTAGATTACCTTTATCTTATGGGATATTTGAGAAAGCAATTTGATTTTCATTGATGTCTACAAAACACCATAATATACCCATGAAATTTTCTGGTGATAGAAAATTGGAAGTTAATACCCATACAGAAGTAGTTCAGAATATCTGATAGAAAGGATTAGATGATCTTAGAAATGGGTTGAAACATGGGTGTTCATCTATTTATAGATTTAAAAAAAAATAAATTCTGCTATAAAATGGGTTTTTTCTAATTCAAAAGATCCAAAGTCAAAGAAATTAACATTCTGAGCAATTACAAGATGACTAGAGTATTAAGGGCAGAAGAGGAAGAGGGCAGGGGTGGGACATACCACAAGCTCTAGCAGAAAATGATTTCTGTTACAGAAAAGGAAATACCAATAGTATTTTACAAGGTATTTCTATAATCCTATCTTGAATCTTTTATATAGTTCTGTACATAATTTATTTGAAAGGTGAAGTGACCAGAAGGAGATAAAATCTGGGAGCGAATATGTTTTGCCTTCCAGAAATAAATGCCAAGAAAAAGGATGATTTAAGGTAAAATATGTTTGAACAAGAGTAAACAGGCAAAAACTTTCTGTGATCAAATGTTGCTTATATGTTTTAGGAATATTTCTAAGCATGAGGGAAATTAATAATGAAAATATTGTGAACAGGATTATTTCATGAAGATTTTTGCAATAGCAGGGCACATAGTCTATTACAAAAAAATGTCTTCAGGTGAAGGATATCTGTGACCTTTCAGTAAATGAGTGAAGTAGAACTAGATTTGCTTGCCTCTTCTTTGCCCCCTCCCCTTCTTTTTCTTGTCTTCATTCTCATAAAGGTTTACATATGTTTGCTAAAGGCTATAATTTTAGTTCAATGAGACATAATGAAAGCTGTGATGCCCCATATTGTGATTCAGCTTTGGAGTTTGTTCTAGAACTCTGAAATCATATTTCAGTGAGATGCCCTAAAGTGACAGGAGAGAATGAGAAAGGAGCTCAGCACTCCACTGACACGTGATTGTAACTGTCTAGCAGTGGAGAACATTCTCTATGGTGTGTTAATTCATTCTTGTTAATAAGATGATCAGAATTTGAATTAAGCTACGGAAAATATAGAAAACTGAAATACTAAAATTTAAAGAGGAAATACAAACATATTCATAATCAGGTGGAGAGCATAAAACACACCAGGAATATCACAAGTAAAGTTTATTCAAACTGAGGAACTAAGAATATTGATCAGAATAAAAGTCTTTCCTTTTCGTTGCTCATATGAGTAGTATATATTGTATATGTATATGAGTATATGAGTAGTATAACTACATATGAATATTTATACTGTACTTGCAGAGAAATTTTGATTTAGGGTAGGTTCTGTATTAGTTGCCAGTTATAAGATAATCATATATCATAATCTTCAACTTTTTCCAGACAGTACTCTACTTCAGCGTTTGAATACAGTTTACTATATTTCCATGTTTATGGGGTTTAGTTACAGATTGCTGAGGATACCACTTAGGAGTCACTGTCAAATCCGAGATTTTGTCTGGACAAAGAGGCCAAGTAGAATCTGACACAGAGTGGCACCTTGCCACTTACAAAATACGCAGAGAAGGAAAGGAGGAGTAGTCACATGAAGAAGTAACAGGGAAAGAGTGTTTGATCTTGTACCTTCTGCCATAAGTGTAGAGAAGAAAAAAGGTGAACTGAAGAGTGACTTTTCTCCTTGTTGCCCTTCATGTCACCTCTTTCTTTTGAACTTTGATTTTTAACATTTTTCCGATGAGACTGAGTTATAAGGGTTTTCCAGAACTTTGTGGTCAACAGCCGAAGCCTAAATAAAACCTGAATTTTTCTGTCTGCTTCCTTTTCTAGCTTGAAGTTTGTTAGTCATGCTCTGCCTTTCAATGACAGCGGAAGCAAAAAGGGTGTCATGAAGAACAGGAATGTAGTGATGTAGTCTGACTAACACATTCCAACAGGATATACTGACACCCTTTGCTGTTTTAATATACATCCCTCATTGTTTTCCATTTAGAATTGTTGCATTTTTAATTAAAAAATCCTCATATCTATCCATTTTTCCACATTAAAGTTTTCATTTCAAGGATGCCTTCATGGTATCCAGCAGATGTCTAATGTTCCTAAAATCATTTAAATTATTGAAACGTTAAAAATCACACTGCACTTGAGAAAATATTTTAAACAGAATGATGATTGCTAAAGCACTAAAGGTAGTATGTAATTTAATAGAATTTAGAAGAGAACAACATGAGGGACAAGTATCTGTGAGTCCTGCCTTTTCTTAATTGATGTATACAATGACGAGGTTCAGGATTCAACTATTTCTTGTTAATCTTAGAAAAGATTTTTAAAGGAGAGGTGAATGCTCTTATCCATAGGAGGGGAGGCAAAGTGTTGCCTGAGATCCAGTTCTCCAGTGAATTCTTTTTACATTGCTCTCATTAATACTTATATGATGGTGCTACCATAAAATAGAGACCAGCTAGATAAGAGTTACAAAGTGTAAATAGAGAGAAAAATTAGTCCCAGATTAAGTGCCTATAAATAAGATGCAAGAAAGGATTTGCTCACAAATCTTCTTTAGATTGTCAAAAATCTAAATATTTTCACTAATTTTTTTGTAACTGGGAAATAATACATGAACATTCAGCACATATGAAGTCTGAACCAGTCAGCTCTTTTGCTTTCTTACAACATAATTGACAGAGGGCTGTGAGGAGGAAACTTTTTGTATGATGATTGTTATAACTTAATGAACCTTGTGAGTTTGTAGTGCTGTAGTTGAAAAAGAGTGTATTTGAACTTGAAAAGATGGGAAATAAAATATGAGGTTTTGAAATTTTCTAAGGTGTTTGAAAAGTCAATGTGTTTCTTCAGGCAAATGGTGAAGATGGTCTAAGCAGAAAAAAATTAATTGTAACTTTCTCTAGTTTTATATTTTTGTGGAGTATTTTGTAAGCTAAAGACTGCAATGGCCCCTATCTAAATATTCAATTTATTATAATTGTTTTATTGAAAACTATTTTGTTCTACAGAAAAAGCTTCTTTGACTCCTTTCTTGTCCAAATGGTTGTCTGACACACTCCAATTTCTTCAAGGAAATTGGCCCTTTCCATGACTGTCCCTTGTCTACCTCTTTGGAAAAGAATAATAATAAATTGTATTTTTTATTTAGGAATTTAAATACAAGAACTACAATCTGAATATTTTATAGTACTTGTATCAAAAGGACAATTCATTTCAAGAAGATAGTTTGGGGATCAAAGCCTGCTTTCATTGCAACTGTGCCTAAATGAACAGCTTCAAAGTTCTGCCAGCCCTTATTTGGTGTACTACCAAGAAAGACTACTGTATGTATTTAGGTAATTTAGGCTCCAATACTCAGAAAAAGTGATCATTTTACTACCTCTGTGTGTCTACTGTCTTTAAATATTGCTTGCTTTCATTTGTAGCATGTAGAATGTTCTCTTTTACACCCAGTAGAGTAGAAAATTTAGTCAGCAATCTTTTCCTGATCCCTGGAGTTCATGGCTCACAGGAGGAGTAATCTGAAAATCTTTTTCCTACTAAAATTCATTTAAGTGAAAAATACTCAATAGCTTGTGAGATCATGACTTTTGTATAATGTGTTGTCAATATCAGCTTGAAAGGGAATGTATCACATTTTCACATGTAATTTGTATCTTGTCTCTCTCTTTCTGGATAATCTGGATCAAATAGAGGAAAAATATTTTTTTCTTTGAGAGGCAGGGGTTGAAGTTCCTGCTGAGTTTACAACTAATAGGTGTTGTAAGATAGTGCCTTAGAGCATGATGGTGCTGATTAAAAATATCTTACCTTTGAGAAGAGGAAGGACTCCTACATTCCACTGACTTTCAAACTCAGCAGGAACATAGGGCCAGGAGCTATGGTTCCTTTCATATTTACTTCTGTCTTTGTCCTTGTTTAATAACACTTTCATTCCACATCGTGAAGACTCCTTTTAGGTTTTCTGAGCTATTATCATAAAGATTGCAGAAAATCCTAGGAAGATTTTGTAAAAAAAAAATTGAGCATGGAAGCATCAAAGTGAAATGAATGATGAAAATTTCAGATATTAAAAATAAATTGAAAATAAATACAATGAGGATGAGTCAGGGTTGAAAAGACAGGAGGAAGTGTCATTAAGATAAAACTAGTGACTTCCTCACAAGGAAACAGCACTTATGAAAGGGACAGTCATGCCTTCCCCACTCCATACCTTTTGCCTGTGAACCTCTTGTGTCAACACTCATGACCTTGTGTGACTGCAATAGGAGGGATAAGCTAACTGATGTAGCTAAAAGTTCATCTGTCATTAAGTTGGTTTACCAACCAGAACAGAAACTGTAGCTCATGGAGGTCTAACAAAGTGCATGAGGAAAACTTCAGCAAAGGTAGATCTCAGCCACAGCCCTTCAATCAGGAAGGCAGCAGCTCAGAACTAACAGTAGAAACTGAACACAGCTCAGAAAAGAAAAAAGCTGCAAACATAATGAAAAGTTTTGACAACTGAACCAGGAAAGAATACAGAGCTGTGTGTTTTCAGTCTGAGGAAAAGAATGGTAGGGAGAGGTGTAATGACTATCTATGTAAAGGTAAAGGGGCAAAATAAAGGTGAAAGAATCAATTATTTTCAATAGCAAATAAGTACAGAATAAGCAGTAATGGAACAAAAACTAGTAGTAACATTTTAAAGTCTTTGATGTGTTCAAAATCCGGGAAGAACTAATTTTCACAATATTTTTCTGTATTTAGTGAATATTATCAATGCATTTTAAACATGAAGATACTGAGGGAAAAAGGTTTCTGGCTTTCCCTAGTTCAATTAATGTAAAGCCTAGACTAATACTGGAAAAGATTTGTATTTGTTTTCATTATGAATATATAGTGCTCAAGATTGAATCCAAAAAGAGACTGACCATTTCTGCATGTCAAATTAAACACCTACACTCCATGTATACTGAAAGGAAACAAGCACTTCACAATGAATTCCACAGAAAGGAGAATTAAAAGCCTATTTTCTAAAAAAAAAAAAAACGAAAAAAAAGGCTATCTAGAGTGGTAGTCCATACAAAGAATATTAAAACCAAGAATTTCATCTCTCTTACAGACCTAGTAGCTTTACTGAGGCTGCTCAGAGACAGAATCTTAGGTTAATTCGACAGTCTTTCCCTAAAGGTGAATTCTTGTTAATTTAATCTTTAGGACTGAAGTCCTTCTATTTAAATTTATTCTTTAAAGAGTATATGATATTTCTCAGGAGGAAAAAGAAAAAGGTTTTTTGTGGAGATTTACATACAGTAAAAAAATATAAAATAAACTTTTAGATGTTCATATTATAGGCATATATTTGCATATATGTTCATATGCAAAGATATTTTGATATTTGTACTGAAAGTTTGCCTCAAAAAAGGCAAAATATTTTCATTGTCTTCAAAGGTGCTAGCCGTTAATTTTCATATTTTATACTGTTGTCTTAATCATGTCATTAAAGCTCTCTTCTAGGACATCTCTGTAGGGTCCACAGAAGTAGGTTAGGTGCTTTACGGTCATGCAAGAATACAAGCTGCTGCTTTGAAGTTATTTCAATTTAAGTAGACAGTTTGCATAAGGAAGGGAAAGAGAAATTTAACAAATAGTTGTAGAGAATTATTTCCTTTTCTCCTATGCTTTAATAATTTTCTCTCACTTGTTTTGTTTCACTTAGCCACCTTAGAATGATATAATACTGCAGGGTCTTTTCCTTCAGTTGATAAAAAATAACTATATTCAGACACCGTCTCACTGCACATTTCAGGAGTCTTAAAGTCTGTTAAAGAAACTTTATCTTCAGCTGATTATCATTCTCTCTACTTTATTATTTCCCCAACCTATGCACCTTACTTCATCGTGCTTCAACTTAAAGTTATTCTCATTATATCTGTCAGTATGCCTTGTCAAGGACTGTTTTGTCATGCTACCTGATTAAGATTTTTTATAGATTAGATCAAAAAGATGTTCCGTTTTGAACCCACTTGATGAAGAAATTGAGATTTTTCTCACATGCGCATCCCTTGGATGGAGTGCCAGTGCATTAAAAAGGAATTAGGGTATTGTGAAGACGAGGCTAATTTCCCATGTTCTTTTAATCTCTGTAAAAGCGTTTAGTGCTTTTCTCCATGGTATCCATCCTTATGCCAAGCAACTCTTTGAAACCTTCAAGCATAGGACTGCTAGCACCTTCAGGCAACAGCTTAAAAATAACTGCAGACAACTTCATTTACCCAGTTATTAGTTCTAACTTGATTAAAAAAGCAGAGGATGTAGGTTTTAAAAATCTTAATAAAGAATTGGAAGTTAAGTTTACTAGGCAAGAAAAGAAGAATGCTTTTATTACAGTGATGCCTTGGGCTTTTGTGTTTTCTATTCTGCATTGGTGTGTGGTTTTGTTCAGGGTGCTGAGATCCTTTCACAGGGTGAGGAAGACACAACAATCCTACTCTGATTGGAACTCAAGGACACCTTTTCCAAACTTCAGGCTCGAAGTAAAACAACATGGAAAGCAGAGGGCGGGCAAATGAAGCTCCTGTATGCAAATGGACCCAAACATATAAAAAGAGTGAGATCTTGGGACTGGCCACCCCTCCCTTTTGCCTCCATCTTTGGAGCCATCCAGACAGAGCCTGATTTGTAGCACTGGTGCTGTCTGGGGGTGACCTCTCAATAAATATCCTTTATTCCCCAGCTCCGTCTAGCCTCTGTTCCAGCTCTTCCAGGCATCAACAGAAATAGGTATCTGACTTGAGCTGTTTGAAATGTTTTTCTTCATTCAAGGTACTTGGAGACATAATGCGGTCACATTCATATACCTGAAATTGTTATAATACAATATTATTCATTTTGTTAACCCTTCAGCACAGAATCATTGATCCTGTAGGTTTAGTCAGGGTAGTTTGAGTGCTAAGAATGAGTTCTGGAGAACTTGTGGCTAGACTGTTTCTTATGCCTGGAAAAATACTGTAAGTGGCTGAAATTCTGTCCAGTAAGTATTTAGAAAGATATGGTCAAAAAGATTTCAGTTGTGAGGCTTTAATTTCATAATATAGGAAGTCACAGCTAAAGACCATCTGCTGTAGCAGATAACAATGTTCTGATGCTGTCAAATCTCATGAGCAGAATAGGACTGCTGACCTGCAGAATATTAGAGCAAAGCAGATGTAGTGACTCTATCTGTGGCCCTTACAATCCCTTGCCTGCTGAAGTAATTTCTTTAGGGGACACAATAGTTGAATCCCCTGATGTCAAATCATTAGATGACTTCAGTGTCATTATGCCATCTAGGCAGCATGGTCTTTTGATCCCAGAAAAGTATTGTAATGAAGCTAAGTAGACACTCCTAATGCTTATTAGAATTGCATCTTCCTGAACCTGTGTTCTGCTCTCCTCTTTCCAGTTGAATACTTGCTCATACAATGTTCATTAATCAGTTCAAATTACTTTCAAGCTGTGTTTTCAAGTTTCAGTAATATTATCAACAAATCCTTACTTACAGAAAAGATGTCTCCTATTGACTCTGGCAAATCATACCCTTATCTTCATCATACTCTAAAGGTTGACCGCAGTAGTAATACCTCTAATTCACTTAAAACCCTTATAGAGACAAATTTGTAAAAATAGCTTTTTCCCTTTTTTTATAATGAGGTGAATTATTGGACTGTAGCAGTTTTGCTTCTGTATTTGCTTCAGCTTTCAAGATTATTTAAATCAAAATGTCAATAGCCTTCTATCATAGTAAAAACCAAATATTTTTTAAAAAATTAATTTAGACCAGGAAGCTTTATATATTTACTTTAAGAAATACAAAAATGCCACATGTACAAACATACTAACTGTGAAGTTTATTACAATATTTTAAGAATCACTGTTTATTGAGAAAGAAAAAAAAAATCAACTGAACGATAAAGGAAAAACACTGTGAGGAAGACAGCAGTATTTTCCTTGTCTTGGAAATTTCCCTTCAGATTTTACTTGATTTGTTTTGGAATTAAGTTCTGTGGTGCTAAAGGTTTAGTTAGTTAGTCTTGTGGCAGATATCCAGCCAACAACTAAACATCACACAGCTGTTTGATCATTTTCTCTGGTAGGATGGGAAAGAGGATTGGAAGGGTAAAAGTAAGAAAACTTGTGGGTTGAATTAATAGGTAAAGCAACAGCTGCATGCTCATACAAAGCTAAATAGCAAACTCATTCACACTTTCCCATTAGCAGTCAGGTGTTCCACCATCTTCAGGAAAGCAGGGCTCCATCACGTGTGATGGCGACTTTGGAAGACAAACACTGTCACCCTTTCCTTCCTTTGACCCTAGCTTTATATGCTGACCATGATGGCACAAGGTATGGAATATCGCTCTGGTTTTCTTACATCAGTTGTCCCAGCTGTGTCCCCTTCTAAACTCTTCTGCACCTCCAGCCTCCTTGTTGATGGGGTGGTATAAGGAGCAGAAAAGCTCAGTGCAGCTCAGCAGTGATGAAAGCATCTCTGTGTTATCAACCCTGTTTACAGTGCAAATCCAAAACACAGCCAGGGCTATACGAAGAAAATAAATTCTGTTCTGGACAAAACCAGCACACTTAACCACTAATGGAATAAATTTAATACTGGAAGGCTGCAACAGTACTGATGCTAACAACAGACCATTTTGTATTTCACTGCAGTTTCTTTTTCCTTTCTGCTTAGAAACGTTAAAAATTATCAGAAGGGAAAATTAGGAAACTGTATATTGATAAGTTCTTCACAAGCTTCTCCAGGATTTTGTTTAGATTTGTTAAAATGAGCTGTGGAAAGTAAATGGATCTCATTAATAAGTAATTTTTCACAGGACCAAAGTCACCGCAAGAAGCATGTAATATGCATTTAATTTCACTGTTCATTGTATTCTGCTGATTATAATCAGTTATGGTGAGTCATTTGTGATAACTTGGACTTCTTACTGCTTCAAGAATTCATTTTTCAAGACCACCACTCTCGTGAAAATTGCCAGTTTGTTTATGAACTGCTGTGAATCTTGTGATGTATAAAATTGTAAAATCTAGAATTTGTAGGCCCAGCAGAAGATATAATGCTGGAAAGAAGCACAAGCACCTTCTCCTGAGCAAGTCTGGCCAGCATGTGTGTATTTGAATTCAATTTTCCAGAAAATATTGGGTAAATTAGATTTCTGTCACATACTAATGACAAATATCCACATAAACCCATACTATAGAGTTCTTAAACAAAATACATGATTTTACAGTAAAAGTACCCTTTTGCTTTTTTTTTATTCTTCATTTAGTGACATTATTGTGCTTGGATTAATAATAATGATATAAATGACAGTAAGGTACAACTGACCATGGGGAAAAATGAACTAAAGACTCATTGAAAAGACTAGGCTGTTACTCTGAGTGTGCTGCCAATGATGATGACTGGGGGAGAGAGTGTTCCTGGCAAATGGAAAAAATTTTATGAACATCTTTAAGGCAACAACAAAAGCCTGTACAATTTATAGACAGATCTGTCCAACCTCAGTGCCTGTAAAGATAATGGAGAATTTCCTCTTGAAAAACATTTCCACATGTAAAATAAAGAAAATAACAAGGTAACTAGGTAAGACAAAACCTGGTAACAAACCTAGTTGCTTTCAACAGTGTATTGAGTAGCAATAGATAGAATGAAGAGCAATGAATAGAATATGACTTGCAGTTGGATTTCTGCGATTTTCTCTTTCAGCACACTCATTTGGAAGCAGAGGAATTGTGGACTGAAGAATTGTATGGGTAGAGATTTGGATGCATCACAAGGGTCTAAGGATAGCAATCAATGCCATGATAGCCATTGGGCAGTTGGTAACAGGGCATTTCTGCATTGATTACTGTGTTAATGTTATACTATATCATGAATAGTCACCTTGATGACAGGTTAAAATACATCTTCAGCAAATTTGTAGGTGATGCTAAAACTGGAACAGCAAACACAGCAAACTCTGGAGTTTCAGTCCAAGCAGATCTTGACAAACCTAAGACTGATTGACAGAATTCTGTAGGGAGAGACTGAGAGAACTGGGCTTGTTTACTACAGTGACAAAGGTGTGAGCCAAATGGCAGATCACAGCTTCTTGACAGAGAGTTAGAGACATGATGAGGTAAAGTAGAAGATGGTAAAAGCAACATCTTAAAAGTATTGCAAGGAGTTCAGACTGGACATTAGAAAAAAAATGAAATTTTCACTATGTAGTATAATGCTAGAACAGGTAAGACAAAGAACTTGTTGAATTTCGTTTCTTGAAATAGCTTAAAAGAGCTCAAAAATCAGGTTTCTGAAAAAAATGAATAACAATGGAAAAAAACAGTATTTTCTTATCACTGGTAGAGACAAATATTGTTAGAAGAGGATGATGTGATACAACACAGAGAATATAGGCAAGAATAAATGGAATTGTATGAGAAAAGAAAGGTATATCCTAAGAAAACCATATTGATGCAGTTGAATGTGTTTGGAGAAATAGAGAAAAGATGAGGGAGTGATATAAAAATGATGAAAAATTATCCTAGTGGTTATGTGAAATGGAGTGGGCTTAGCATGTCACAGGCTGTGTAAGAGTTGAAAATATCTTACACATGTAGCACAAATAAAGAAAAGCAAATAGAAGGCAATCACAATCCTAGGAGTATGTAGACATTATTTGTTATCATCAAAGCTGATAAATGAAGAAAACAGAGTCACCTGTAGAATAAGAAAGGACGAGTTCACTTTTGACATAAGAAAATAGCCTTCTGATGGGCTACAGCTGGCTGAAAAAGATGTGAAAAAAATCACAGACTTCTTAAAACAAAAATAATATTTTTATGGTTTATACTTCAAAGTTTCTAATGAGACTGAAAACAAAAAAATATTTTTGGGCCTTCAGAGGTTTGAAAAAACATTTTTTTATTTCTTTTCTAATTACAAGAATGAAGCAAATTTATTGACTATGACAAAATCTTAAGTTCTTTGTCCTGACAGAAAGTGTGTGGTACTGTGAGATGAAACTGAGGCTAAGAGGAACCAGATCACGTTATGTACTGTCATTTTCTGACCACTTGTGTATAGAGAATCTTCTAATCTGATTGAGTAGACAGCTATGAGAATACTTCTTACTGTCACTGTTCAGTTTTAACAAGAGTAGCTTTAACAGAAAAAAAATTAGAATTTTGTAATTTAAAGATATTTTTCATTTCCTGATTAATACATCTGTTAATATTTGTGCATTTTTAGTAAGTAAACCAGTGCTGGAAAATAAGAACAGCGTGGTTAATTACTTAGTTTTGGTACTCTTTATAATTTTTTTTGCATAGCATCTCTCATACCAACAACTTAAGCAATATTTGTTGTATACATCAGAGTTGACAATTTCTATTCTAGTCTCCATCTGAAAAATCTCTTAGAGTCTGTACATTGTATTTCTCTGTCTGCCAAAGAGAGGTAGCAGTTTTTAACCCTATACACAGTGGATGATTATGAGTAATTTACAATGCTGAATTGAAAAGTTGAAAACTTTTAAGATGGACTTTGATAAACTCATAAACAAATTAATTTACAATAGAATTTATGCTAGCAGGGGAAATAAGCTTGACCTTTTGGGTCCTTATGTTATTAACAACTGCAAGAAACTTGTAAGATTTTGAAGAGAACTGCAAAACTTAAAAAGTCTGATAAAATTTTCAGTGTAAAGATAACATGAGAGGTAATGTGTTTACATTACGTCCCTCTGTTGTGCTTGCCTTTAATATTGGTGTTTAGTTCTGAGAGATTTGTTCATTAACATTTCAAGCAAGTTTGCCATGTATAAGCCTGGAAAGACAGGCAGAGAATAGACAGAAATACACATCTGTTATGAAGGACTTAAATGTTTCTTTTGGTTCTGCAGATGGCATAATAAGCATAAAGTGGTCAGAAATTAGTAGATTTTGGTACTGTTTCAGCAGCCAAGGAAACAACCCTTTTTGGGGTGTATGTAGTGAATATATCTTGAATATTGCATTTGATATTAGAAGCTACATTCCAAAAGAGGTATTGACAAACTGAATGCAGTTCTAAGGACAAGTTTAAAAAGCAACAATCCTCCCCTTCCCCACCCCACAAAAACAAAACCAAAAACAAAACAAGTCCTGTATCAAAGAGATGGAGGGATTGATTTCTGAGGAAAGATAAAAGAAGGCAGTGTGTATGGCTTGAGTCAGCAATGAAAAGGGGTAGGGAGAATTAACATGCTACAAATAGCCAATGGCTTACAGTATTAATTCAGAGAGAAACAATTTAGTGCAGGACAAGACGATGAAGCTAGAATATTAGCATTAAACTAAGGAATAGAAATTATAAACTGAATGCCAAAACAACCACTGCAGAGTAACTATGTTGACCATCTTATTGGTCTGAAATTACAATGCAATTGCAGGTGTTACATTACTAAGATTGGTCTTTAACCATTTATATTAAAAATATCATAGAGATACATAACAGCACCAAATTTCATAGAGATACACAACATCACAAAAAATTAAGATTTTTTTGTGATATTGTTTTATTTTATAATCCAACCAAATCTCCTGGCCTGCGTTATGGGGAATGTTGCCAGCAGGTCGAGGGAAGTGATCCTTTTTCTTTATGCTTTTTCATTAGTTCCTTTGTTTGAATTTTTCTTTTTTGGTAAATTGCCACCATGAACTTATACATGCTAAGCTGTCATGAGGAAGAATGAAGTAGAAAACTGTAAAGGATAATAAGGAGAGTTTTGAAATATAAAGAGAGAGATAATAGAAGCTGTGTGAATAGATCATTTGGGCGCAAAAGTAGATGTTAATATTGTCAGGGCCCTAAGGACAATATCTGGCCTTACTGTCCTTGCTCAGCCTCCCTGTGCCCCTGTGTGGGGCTCTGGACCCCATTACCCCAGTCTGTGTCCCAGGGCTGGTGTTCAAGTCCCCACCTGCCAGTCCATCCCTGGCCTGGAGTCAGTCCCTCCCCAGCATGGTGCTCCCTGGGGCACCTGGGGCTTCCCCCAGTGCCGCTTCTCCCCTGCTGGCCTGGGCAGTGGGACAGGACTGTCTGGCCAGGCTGGGAATTCCCCAGGGCTCACAGTTGCCAGCCCATAGAGAACTGCTGGCTCACACCTCCATAATAAAGAGTATACTCAAGAGAGCAACTTGTAAGAGGGTGAGAAGGGATTCTTCTAAATTATAAGTCATTTGCCTCAGGGAAAAGAAAAATACTCTCAGCTGTTATGCAGCTCAGCCTCACAGACAGCTCTGTCTTTTAGAGAGGTGACACATTGCATGCTATTTTTTTATGACAAGTTAAAGTTTTTTTTCCAGAGCAGAATCATATTTTATGCTAACATGTTTTCTGTAGACTTGTAAGGACTTCTTGGAACTGCACTGCTTAAAAATGTGATGTTTTCATTCATATGCCTAAAATATATGTACACTTTGATAAGATATATGTACTTAGCACTAAGTTTACATTACAACTGCCATTGTGCAAAAGTTACAAGTTACAAGACCTTGAAAAGTTTCTACAGCACTGATAATTCAAATAACTTTTGAAATTTGCTGTGGAATGTACAGAAACCTGTTAGTGTTCTAACAGTTGAATTTAAAATGGTCAAGATTATTAAAAACAAGTAAATCATGCTTTAATATTATATTCATTTAACTTTTTTCCAGCTCTTTGAGAACTCTTCAATTTATTGCATTGAATCAATGTCTTTGAAAAATACCTGATCATATTGTCTTTACAGTTCCAGAGCTCATATTTTAAAAAGGTCAAAATGTTTATCTTTATAACAGAAATTGGTCTTGAAGTTGTTTCCTGATCTTTTCCCCTGTTGTTAATTTCAGGGCTTTGGCTTTCTTATTCTCTTTTTCTTATAAGCCTGAGGTATATGCTTTTGATGTACATAATTCAAGACAAATAAAAATCCAACCAAATAGAAACGAGCTCTTTGATCTTCTAAATAATTTGCTAAATTAATGTCTTTTTCTTACCTGTAGTTTTTGAAAAGGACACTGGTGCTTTTGATGTACTGACAGAGCAAATTGCCCCTTAGATACATACCTCAGTGGTCTTCTAGAATTTCTGTTTTCCTCTGCTTATCACAAAAAAAAAGTAAAACCTTGGCCTTCCAAATGATGATCACCTTTCCAATGACCAGAAAGGAATCTCAGGTTTTCCTTTTATAACTGTTTTAACCTCTTTGGTTTGTCCTTTAAGACTTCTATTGATAGCTCAGGGAAGAAATTTTTATCCCTGTAGATCATGGTCCCATGCACAGATGATAAATGTTCCAGCCTTACTTGTCCATGTATGGATGAAACATTACAGCAATACAACAGAGCCTTTTAAAGTGGTTTTGTGTCTAGTAACATTGAAACCTACTTTTTTAGTTAAAGATTAGCTGTTGGAAATCCTTGGTCTCCTTTCAGATGCTTGTTCTCCCCACTATTGCCAAATGCTAATTGTTGTATGGTCTTACTCAAAATGTGAGATTTTTCTGGGAAGGTAAAGATACAAAGATAATGATATTTTTATTTTAAATTAATTTTAGTTTCTGTTTTAGGAAGCAAAAGGGAAACTTTCTCACCACATTAAATTTTAGGGTAATTTTTGTGATTAAAAAGAATTAATGAGAAAATTGTCTTGCTGAAAACTTTCTATATAGGTATAATAGAAAAAAAAGTTGCCTTTATAATGATGAAAGCAACAGTTTTACTATTGGGATGGAATATAGCAATTTAATTTCAGTTAATGAAACATAAAACATCAAAGAGTCGTAATACATTCATCTTGGTAACTTTAGAAAAGGGTTTTTTGATATTTATCTTTTTTTACTAATTATTAATGAAGTTACTTTAATCCTAAAAGAATTTGATAAGATACTTATAACGTTCTTTTGCGGTATAGTCTTATAATTTTGCAATTGGTGTAAATGTAAATACATTTGACATATAGATTATGTAACAGGACTTTTGAATTCCATAGTGAACATATGCATAAGGTCATTAATTGAAATTATACTTAGGCACAACTAATGCCTTTTCATCTGGCAATCATTTTTTTCTGTCATATCAGAAAGTTATATATTTTAGTGTAAAAGGAATAAAACCTTGATGGGAAAATGCTGCTTTTTAATAAAGTTTCTTTTCATAATAAATGAAGCTAACTATTTTTCTTAATTTCTTTTTATGTAAACCTCTGTATTTTACATAAATATTTTTATTCTGACAATGAAAAATAATCTGTTTTGGAAAAAGAAAAATGACACCCCTGAATATTTTTTGTGTGTGAAGTGTCTCTGTCTTAGATATGAAGGTATTAGTTGTTGTAGAGACTTGGTAGCTTCTGACATATTTCTTAAACCAATATTTAGTCCAATGATCTAAATATTAATTGGTAGAGGTGACAATTAGACTTGGAAGTATGTGTCAGAGGAATGGACAGGCCCTGTGTTGTCAAATCAAGAGCAGATTTGTATTGTTTTTTCTACTTTGCCCTCATCAAAGTATTTTCATGGCAAATTTCTCTATCTCATGATGGAGTTAACCAACAGGTAATTCATAAGGGAATTAACTTTCTGCCATATAAACTCTTTTCTTTGTATTAACAAAAATGTGTCAGTCAGCTGTGTGTGAGAAGGAGTCAACCTCTTTGCATGGCATTTCTAAGTAACATTGCCTTTCATCCTGTACATCTTTCACAAGAGAGCTCACATTATAGCCATCTAAGAACTTGCTGTTCAAGCAAACACTGAAAATGATTTTGCTCTTTTTTGCCTACTGTCCAAATAGACAGCTACAACATTTTTTTAAAAAAAGATATTTCTTTCTATCTATCTATCTATCTATCTATCTATCTATCTATCTATCTATCTATCTCATAGATATTTATGTCACTCATAATTCCTCTCCCTGTTCTACAGACAAGCTCACATTATGACCAACTAAGAATTTGCTGTTTAAGCAAGCACTGAAAATGATTTTGTTACTTTTTGCCTACTGTCCAAATAGACAGCTACAATACTTTTTTAAAAAAAGATAGATAATTCCATCTATCTATCTATCTGTCTCATAGATATTTATATCACTCACAGTTCCTCTCCCTGTTATACAGATGAGCTTTGAATTGAGGCCAATCTGTTAATTTGCCCATAGTTCCAGCAGAATTGGGACATAAAATTATGTTGTCGACACTAACAAACTTTGGACCTAAGTGATCTCCTTTGTTGTTCAACATTCCTTGGACTTGAGGAGTTCTCAGTATTACCAAAACCAGAATTTTGTGTAGTAAACAATACATTTGGAGTTTCAGAGTTGATCTAAAAAAAAGTCACATTTGCATCTACACAGTGTTATGTAGATGCCTGAGCCAAGAAACTCGATAGCACAGCTGATTTTTTTCTGGAGTCAAGCTTGACTAGAAACTTGCTTGGTTGCATTCCTGTTTTGATATCATGAAGCTTAAAGGCTGTTATTGTCAGGGCTCTTAAGAGGCTCATAGGTCTTAACAACCCTGACCAGCTCTACCTGGGGCTTCCAATCACACCATCTTCATTGGGTTCCAGAAGCCTCATGTGAAATGATGCCTGATTATCCAGTCCCCTATGCTGAGCTCAGCTGAAACCTACTTGTCCTGTTCGTGTTCATCTCTGTGGATGGACGTTGGAGCTATGCTGAAGGTAACTTGTCTCCTGAAAGGACCACTCCTATGGTAGTTATATCTTGCTTCCAGTTTCATCTTTCATCCTGTCTTCTGCTGCTCCTGACTGGATCCCTAGATAAACTCTGTATGTGGTTGATCTCCTTGCTTTGTCTGGGACTGATGCTGGACTCTGCTATCAGCTCAAAGCCAGGTCCACTTTGGTCTGGAAGGGCACTACCCTCTGAGTGCTCTGAACACACTCTGGCTGCTCCTCCCTGTGGGTGGCTCTGCTCTTTGTGCTTCCCTTACTGCTCAGTGTGATGATTCTAAAAGTGAGGAAGAGGGATGGTAATGGTAAAAAACCAAGCAAACTAACCAAGCCAAAACCAAAAACATTCAGTCATGGACAAGAGAATACAAAAATCTTGGTGTGTAATGAACTGGTGAACTTCACCTTGCCTGAAAGAGACTCATGCACCAGGTAAGGGTTAAGCTGTCTTTAGTATTTCCTGCTTGTACCAGTGATATTGATCTGCTGTGTGAAAAAGAAAATCAAGAATCATACTAGATATCTGGTACTTTTAAGGGAGCAGTTTTAAACCGGGAGCCTCCTGTTATCAATGTCCTATGGCTTGTCCAGCAATTACTGGTTATTTTTGTTTTCACTCTCTTGTTTTCCTAGTGTGGAAGTAATTTTATATGCATAATTAAAAGTAGAGTATTATTTAAAAAAAAAAAAGAATTCTTTAACCATTATAATAGTATTTATTTTTACAGATAGAGAATATTTTCTCTCAAAGAGAGCACAAGAGACATATTTTTTAAAACACTTTATGAGTCTGTTGATAAAAGTATTCATATGTTTCCAAGACCATTTAAACCCTCTGTGTCCTCTCTGTGTGAGATCTAGTGTTGGTGAGCTTCTCACCTGCTTCTGTACTTTTTGAATCTGACTGCTGTTCTGTATAGAAATATTTTCCTGTTTTTACTTAAAACAGCATCCTGCAGCAGCATAGAATCTTTTACACTAAAAAATAGCAATAGCTAAAATGTTTTCTGTCCCTTTCTTTTTTTTAAATGAATGAACTTTTCTAATTGAAAAGCTGTTGGCAGGAAATGTTTAACTGACCTAATCACTTCAACTGCATATTTGAAAAGGGAGATCAGTAGAGAGTGTTATGGACTTGGAACATTTATACTTTTAGCAAAAGTAGAAAAGCAAACAAGCATTTCTATCTATTTCAACAAATGTTGGCAAGATCTTAGATATACTTAGATATCTTCAATAAGTTAATATACTGAGATTTTGCCAAGATTTGTCAGTTTCCATTGTTGCTTGACAGAAGCTAGGAACAACTCCTCAGACCCAAGCAGCTTCTGAGTTATAGGTCTCTTAAGATCCTAAAATTAGTCTCTAGAACATATTTTTGCAACAGTTAGATACAGTTTTCAGTGTATTTTTGTAGTTTTTGTATAAATGGTTGCTGTTCATAAAACACTGATAGATATTCTATCAATTTAATTATATTCTCCCAACCTTCCGAAGTTGTTAAGAACAGTATATTTTTGGAATGTGTTATATGCATTCATTTTGATAAATCTATTAATAATTTACTTTGTTGACAAGCATTATTAGCTTTAGCACAGATTTAAATCACATCTTTACATCTGAATGGATATGGTGCTCTGAAACATCCTATGGTCCCATTTTATTTTTATATTATGATACTGTATTAAATTAGAAGCTGATTTTGCCACTTGAAGAATATGCAGCATTTTCTGTCACATACATCAAACTTTACACGAACCGTGATTATTACATGAAAGTATTTTTAAGTATTTCATAATTTTTAAAATTATATATCATGGCATATTTATAAAAACCATGCTAGCCCCAAAATTCTGGGGCCACTATGATATAATAGTCACTCTTTATTAGCTCATAAGTTATTGAGTAATTTGGGAGAAAAAAATAACTACAGGAATAACCTATCAACTGGGGAATGTTATGATATTAAAAATACTGCTGATTTTGAGACTATCCAAGCAATATTGTTCAGCATGATAGCTAGGCATCTTCACTGAGTATGTGAATAGGACACGCCTAATACCTCTGCAGCCTTAATTTGATCCTCCTGTATGTATGAATTAGAAGAGTAGTTTTAGTTACATAATTACAAACAAATTAAGGGATCATTTTCTTGTTTTTTTGTTGGTGTTTTTATGGTAAGACTAACTTACTTTATGTGTAGTATTTTAAATTCTTGTCTAATAGCTGAAAGACTGTAGTGTTTGGGTTCCTTTTCCCTTTACAGAAGCCATATAATTATGATTCTTTTGTTTGATGACTCAGCTGTTTCTAAGTACTATCAATTTTTACAAATCAAGATCATCTCCAGAATAATATTATGGATTTATTTAAAACACTTGTTGATGCCTTTTTAATTGCTTCTTCAGAATTTGGTAGGATCAAGTTTAAACTTGAATGTATTATACTCAAATACTTCCTATTCAGAAAGTTGTAAAAAAAAAAGGATATTGTATGAAAACCCTTTTTCAAGTACATTCTGTTTTGCTTATTGGAAAGTTTTAGTTATTTGGCTTTATATCAACAGTGGTTGATCTCTAGCAATGTTATCAAGCTTGTGAAAATGTCTGAACTCATAAAATTCTAGCAAGTACAAAGTAGAGCTCATAATAGGGAAAAATGTGTGAGAACATATAAATTTATAATTAAGGAAGTTAAAGTAAATTAAGTGCATCATTTCAGTCCTTGTATAGATAGAATGGGTGGTACAGAAGCTCTGAAGGAGTATATTATCATTAAGAGTTTATTAAATTTAAGCTTACTTACCTTAAATCTCCCTATGATTACAGTACAGTTATATAGTAAAATGACACTGAAAAATTCCAAAGAATTTCCAATCAGGTCAGGTTAATAATGACAGAAATAGGCCATGCAAAGCAGGTGTTTTGTCTTCTCTTTTTTATTGGTTGTGATCAAGGTAAATGCTTCATTTTCTATTGCTATCTCATAAGTACTAATTTATGCAATTTAGAGGTAGTGTTTGGTTGATCCAACACTTTTAGGGACAATTTCTTTAGATTATTTGAGTGAAAAACACTATTTTTTGTAATGCCTTCTGTAAACAGTATAATTCTGTTTCAATTTGCATTAGAATTTTTTGGAATCTAGTCACATTCCCCACAAGGCCATCCAGATTAACTCAGGAAATGTCCTCTGTAGATGTGGGACTTCTCTAATGTTTTGATGATAAAATTTTTTGGTTTCCTAAGGGGTAACAAGTCCCACAGTAGAACACTGTAAAATTATCATCTGAGTAACTCTCTACTTTTGTGTTCCTTTCTCGTACTTTGCTCTGTAGCACTTAAAAGAACTCCACTGAGGTGTCTTTTAAAGTAATTTGTATAAATGGAGTGTATCAATAAGTCATCCAGTTATGGTATTCCGTCACTGCTTTTGCAAATCTATATCCTCCTTTGACTCATGTAATCACACAGAATTATGAAAGTAGAAAAAGCACCCAAAAAAACCCCAAACCTGCAGATATTCCATATCAGTCAGCTATGAGCAGCAATGCAACTATTTGTGGGTCTAAGGATGTCATCTTAATTAATTTACTTGACACAAGAAGAGTTTAATTGAACTCTCTCAATTAAACTGAGTATTTAGGTGAAACTAAAAGCTTAATTTATTTTTTTCCTGAGTAATAGATATTGAAAAATGGCTGTTAATGGGAGACCACAGAGACCACAGTTAGCATCATACATACATACAGTACATACCTCTGGTAAACATAAATTTTGGCAATGGTAAACATAATGTTTGTTTCATGGTTTGCAATCTAGAATAAAATCAGATGTGGTGAAATGTACAAATTTAAAATGTGGGATAGATCACAACAATGAGAGTGTTAATTGCAGAATAAGGAAAGTTATGATTTATTTATACTTATACTTTTTCTTCTCTTAAAATAAAAAGCCTCATGGCCGTTCTACAAACTCTATGGTGTAAAACAAATTCTGGAGGCTCATTTCACTCATAAAAAACTGAATTCTTTCACAGCAAATTGTGGAGGAATGTCACAGACTGTCAGGGGACTGATAGTTCTAGTATTTGTTCAACATAGCCTGTATCTTTATTGCAAAGGGCTTGTCCCAAAACGAAAGATACACATATACCTGAACTTATCTGAGTGAGAAACTTCATTCTGAAAGCATCACTCCATTACCTTTCAGAGTAATCATCTTCGCAAAAACAAATTGGATTTCTCAGCGTCTTTGGATGCAGACTTTTTGGTTGGAAAAGAGATTTGTATCTTATGTATTTGTCATATTTACTATTAAAACATGATGTTCCTCAACCAGCAGCAGAACTTAATGACTATTCTGCCTGAAGTGATTCTTGGATGTGTCTGATCCAGTCATACAAAAGCACAAGGTCTAAGAACCTAAGCTGAAATTTTGTCTTAGTCAAAATTTATGTCTTTTCATATTTTCACATTTATATCCAATACTTTTCTTCAACTGATTTGAATCAGATTGTAAATTTTGAGAAAAATCAAGTAATGGGGCATAAATAATTTTTTTCTCTGTCAGATAGACAGCTATTCATAGCCTCTTTTCAGCAGAATATTGAATTTTATTGATACTGAAAGGACTGGCTTCATACTGAAGTGAAAGTCTTGTGAATGCGTAACACTGAGAGCTGATAATTTTTTTTTATCTGGTTAATTAGACATATCTGAAAGAGACTACACACTAGGAAGTGAAAGGTTGGCCATGTCATATAGTATAAAAATCTTATCAGCTCATTTGAAAAGAAATGAAATTGAGAACCCTTGCACCAAGGCGTATGTCTGACTTCAGTTTATAGTATGATAAGGAGTGCAAATCTGAAGATGAATATCCAGCACAGTCCCCTGTTGGTTTGTTCACACTGTGCTATCCTAAGACCAAATTAATGCCATTTGATACAAAACAATCACTGATTGTTATTTTTATTCATTCTTTGCCTGAAACTTTTGTATTCCTTTAAACTTTCCTGTGGGTATACTTACTGAAAACTTGATTCCAGGACTTCTGACTTAACGAAATCTTACACTTCATTCTGTTTTTGCACCTATTGTGAGAGCCCAGAATGCACTTGCAGAATCTGCAGAGCGCTTCAGAGTGCAGACCTACAGAAGGACCTCAACAGGAAAGATGCTTAGAGAAGAACCACCTCAACCACCTTGAACTCAGCAGAGGCAAGTGCAGACTCCTGCACCTGGGGAAGAATAACCTCATGCAACAGCACAGGCTGGGGCCTGACCTGCTGGAAAGCCCAGCTCTGCAGGGAAGGACCTGAGGGTCCTTGAGTGTCCATGAGCCAGCGGTGTCCCTGTGGCCAAGAGGGCCAGTGGTACCCTGGGGTGCATTAGGGACAGCATTGCCAGCAGGTTGAGGGAGGTGATCCTGCCCCTCTGCTCAGCCCTGGTGAGGCACATCTGGAGTGCTGAGTCCAGTTCTGGGCTCCTCAGTACAGGAGATACATGGAGCTCCTGGAGCAGCTGCAGTGGAGGGAGACAAAGATGGTGAAGGGACAGGAACATCTCTGTTGTGAGGAAAGGCTGAGGGAGCTGAGCCTGTTCAGCCTTGAGAAGACACAGATGAGAGGGGAGCTCATCAGTGTGTGTCAGTATCTGAAGGGAGGTAGAAGGAAGAAATTCTTTACTGTGCAGGTGGCTGAACTCTGGAAGAAGTTGTCCAGAGATGCAATCCTGTACAATTATGCCTGAAAGTGAATAGTTTAACAGTTACGCTGTGTTCTTCCTCTATCAAGATTTGTGCTCTTCAGCAGGCAGAAGTTGAAGTTTCTATTGATTTGAATTACAGTTGCTGGTTCTGATTTAGATCTTAAAATATTTTTTGTCAGATGGACCTCCACTTTTTTATTTGGTTATTGGTTGCTGAATCTTCTTTAAATAAATGAATGTGTTAATCTTTTCAGAAGTGGGATTTTCATTCACAAGAAGCCTCTTTTATGGTCCTCCTGAAGACAGTGAGAAATCTGTGACTTTTAAAGAGCAGATAAAAAGGTGACTACCTTTTAGATCCTTCAATGAGATTTAAAAAGAGAGTTTGTGTGACCTTTTGTTTTTGTTTTTTGAGTCAAAGTTGTGGTTCTAAACTACTTAGAGAGCTGAAACTCTTGCTGATGCTTAATCACTATATAATCCATATTGATTTAGTCAACCAATGAAATATGAGTAATCTGCCCTACAGTACCTCTGTTACCTCTGTAATCTGTACCTCTGTTGAGGAACACAACTAACCTTTTTATTCTAATTGTTTAAGATTCACTATTTCCAAATCTAGTGTGGCAATCTTTAGAAATTTTAATATTATGTGAATATTTCTATAAAATGGGGAATTTTTCAGTTCATATATTATTGTTATTTTTATAACAGGCAGATTTCTGTCAAGCACAAAGTGTAGTGGAAGTAAAACCACATAAATGTCCAGGCTTGAAGAAATTGTTAAAAGCTCTTCCTGGGACACTCCCACTCTACGGTGTGAACAAATCTGCCAGCAACAGGTAAGTGTTGCTCTTCTAGAGGCTTTTGTCTAGCAGATCAGGCTGCCAGCTGGAAAGATATTGTGGGAAACCCCTGGTGAGCAAGTGCAGTATTTTATAATATCCTTCCAGCTGGCAGACTGCCTAGGATGGTATTTCTGTGCACTCTTCAAAACACTTTAGAAAGTTTATTAAGATTGCAGGCAGCAACCATGACAACTGGTAGGAGCTATATTTCTCAAGTGCACTAGAAAATCATATATACAAATAAATGTATATTGTGGGAATATACAGGTCAATGCAATTCTCTGCTGTAGTTTCAATATGTATTGAATAACATGGTAGCTGACATCTGAGCATTACAGCTTAATCCAGGCAAGAAGGCTAATGGAAAAAAGTTTTACACTAACATTTTTGTAGCTGTTTGTGTGTATCAGGTGATATGTTTTGTGGTGCTGGACCATATCTTTATGTTTCTAGTCACACATGTGAATGTGCAGGAAGGCCAGTTAACATAACACTTAACAGTTATGAATTATAACAATTAACTACTATTAGCATATGAGTAATTTTCTATTTACCAAACACTTAGACCTTATATAAACCAGGTCTCTTGATGGATCTTGTGACCAGCAGCCTGGTCTGTGTGCTGTACAGTCAGATCCTGTAGAACTGTGCCCTCCTCCTCCCCAGAGAGCTGTGGCAGTGCTGTGGCCGCCTTTTGCTCATGGCTCATACCCTGTGGAGCAGCACTACTGTTGCTGCTCTCTAACACACAGACAAAAATCATCTTAACAAGTAATGTGAGGAAAAACTAAGGAGACCGCAAAAGCAAACCCAAGTAACAACTGAAAAAATTAGTTGAATTAAAAAGGAGAAAATGAAAGTATAGTGACGCCAAAACAAAATTTAAAATATAAAAGGAAAAGTGGGAATAAAGAGTAAAATTTACGTTAAAAAAAGTCTTTGGCAAAATACAAATGAAATCAAAATCTAACCAAATGCAGGCAAGGGAAACTGAAATAAAAAGGTCTAACTTAAGCATGTAAAAATTGAAAAAAAAATCTCATATAAATTGCAACTTTTAAGTTAATATTACCTATAATTCTTTTCTGCCAGTGATTTTAACCATCACAATTTAAAAACCTAGTCTATTGAAAAAGATCTGGTTTGTGTAGACAGAAGCCTGGACAATGTTGGCTACCAAAAAAAATAATTTGAGGTTATGTGATTTTGATCCCGTTGTTAAAAAGATGATCCACTTCTTTTAGAATTGATTTTTCACTTTTATATTTTTGTATAATAGCTGTAGCACACTAGTGAATAAGTAATCTTCACACCAGCAGTGAGGAATTTGTTCCAAGGTCTTAGTTGTCCCCTCACTACATAAAAATTTCCCTATAATTTGATTTACTGATAATATAAAGAAGAGGAGAGAAAAGGAAGGGTAATTTTAGCTATAGTCAGATATAATTAGATTGACGAATTCTAGGACTACCAATATTCTAATTTAGACTCAGATTAAGTGGAAAACAGCATTAGTGCTTTCTCAGATTCATTCACTGCCTTGTATATCCTTGGAAACAAGGGTACACTTCTCTGTCATAGTCACACTCTGATCATTAGCACAAGACCAAATCCAAACATTTTATCTCATTTGGAAAGTTCAAAGCTGAATACTTACCTTTTCTACTCAAAAAGCCATTTCTACCTGTATAGATTTATTCTGGGCTGCTTAGAATCTGTCACTTCGCAGAGTAGGGAAGAGGGTCTCTGTGTAAGGATGCTTAAGCTTCAACAATTGTATAGTAGAAACACCAAATTATTTAAATCTATTTTAAAGATCTTTCTTCCAAGAAAACAAGTGTTCTATTTCCCCCTTTAGTCTTATTGCAGGAAAAACTGTTACAGAATACTGTGAAAGTGAACTGCTGCCCCATGAGAGGTGGCTGAGAATTGAAAAAGGAATTACTTTTAAGACTTATTAAGTACACAGTTTGGTACCTGTTTCCTGCAAATAATTAAAAAAAAAAAGAAAACCCAAAAAGTTTTGATAGCACCCAAACTATTTGGAGTCTGGTTTAGAGTATGATTGTGTTCCAATTAATGACAATTTTAATACTATAGAGTAAGAAGTGATAAAAGCAAGTAAACTAAGACAGAGGAAATTAGTTCTATTTAAAAAATCAAAGGGAATCAGTAAAGCAGTAAAAGAGCTGTGAAGTCTAACAAGTAAAATGTTTAACAGTAGCAAGCAGATTACACAGGGCAATAGTTTCTAACCTTTTCCTTGGATTGCTGGCCAAAGCCAGCAAAACATTCTGTTCTTAGGTGTGCCTGTGTATCTCATTGGTTTCTGTCTGCGAGGTTTGGTTGCATCAGCATTTCTTGTAATGATCTTGCAGTTTTGTTGCAACTGAAGCAAATATCACTTAGGTCCAGATTAATCATTGCTTTTTCTTGTGTAGTAATTTAAAACATTGTAAAATGTGTTAAAAATGTTTGCTCTGATTTGTTGGGCAGTGATGAGATGAGGCAGGCCTCTTACATGTGCTAAAATCAGGGAAGAGGAGGGAAAGGGAAAAATTATTTTAGCTGTTGCATAAATAAGGATTTTGGAAAGCTATTTTTATTTTCCTAGTAGACTTTAAAAAGCCATTAAAAGAATAATTTTTCATCTAAATATATATTTTTGAATAGTAATCAAGTTTTATGGAAGTTTTGTTAGCCTTAATACACTAACATTGAACCCCTGCTTATAACTGTCTGAAAAAAACACTCTGAGCTTCTAAAACAAAGTAAGAATATCCCTCTAGGCAGTAGGAATATGTGTAGGGGAAAACATTTATTGAAAAACATTTCCTTTGTAGTCTTGCATAAAATTTTATTTGATATCAGGATTTCTACAGCAAAGTTATACTTTGTTATGAAGAAAAGACAGACGATGACTAACTTAAAGTGAAAAATAAAAGGAATTGAAATTAACCAGCCCAGATTTTTAAGTAACCCATTAAAATGGTATAAAAAGGTTTTTAGAATTCTGAAAGATGTAGGAATGATCTTAACTTTGCTGTATTCCTTATTTGTGGGTAAATATTCTGTATCTTCAACAGATGGAGGAGTCATGCAGTAGCTGAATTACTCATGCAAGCCTGTGTAAGAAAAGTATGGTTAAGCAAGAAAAGGATACAGATATTTTGTAATCTAGGCAATAAACAACCATCCTGTTTGCTGAAAATTAATTGAGCTCCATCCAGCTTAGTATTGCTTCTTAAAACTTTTCCTTTCCACCAGTTTCTCCTGCACATTTCACTGGGACCTCAATAAAAGTAATTTTGTGTATACAATAAAATTACAGCAAGCAAATTACATGGAATATATTCCTCACTATATATGTCTAGAGAAGATGCTTGAAGTTTGGTAAGTATCATTAAAGCAGCTTGAAGATTGTCCTTATTGACAATATATTCCACATTCCTTATGGCAATATTTTAAAGAATTTAATATTTTAAGGGTCAGATAAAGTCACTGATTCAAACAGAAGAACGAGCTACAGGTAGATCTTCAGTACAAGAAGTATTTCTGGCTCTTAGCAGGATTTTATGCAGTAAACTACTGTCACAGCAGGGTTCCTTTTCCAGCTCCTGTGATTGTGTTTACTTGTTATCAGGTAGCAATTGCTGATAATGGACTCCTACATAGGCTCTGGGGTGAGACACAGTCCTCTTTATCTAACCCCATGTCTGAAGAAACAAGTAATTGCTAAGGCACATCAGCCATGTACCTCTCTGACCATATGCTTATTAATCACCTAGCTAGTTTTCTGTCCAGTCAAGTACATGACAGGATCCTCCATTTCCCTCATTTCCCCTGCTCTTTACAGAGCAATTAACCTAAAATGTTAAAATGTACATGGGAAACAATTATTATATCAACAGAGGAGATAATTAACAAACTAAGCTGAAGCAAAGGCTCTACATACCGAAGGAAAAAGCTTTGTGCAAAGGTATGTAGGGCTAAAAAGCTGCAGGTAAAACAGACTTAAGTGATATGATTAATCTAGAGAAAATTTACAGGTCTCAATTATGATGAAATATAGCTGTAGAAGTAAATCCTTACTTTTTGCTCTGCAGTCTGTGAAACAATAAATTGGCAAAATTCAGTGAAACATTTAAAGCAATGTTAGCAAAAATGCCACCAAAAAAAGTCGCAAGAAACATGTCTAGCTGTCTGCAAGACAAGAAAAACTGAAAAAAAGTAGATTGATGTGTCTACTGGCACAGAGACTAGGCACCATGACAGACTCCATACATAGTTAATATAACTACACGAAGAACAGATGTTCTGTCTGTAGAGTGCACAGCAGGCCATGAGCAAAGGGTAAACCAAAAGTTTGTTCTCACCAATCCATAGCTTTGGGAGACCATTCCAGCAATCTTAATTCCTCTGTGAGAATTCCTAATCTGAGGTTCCTGAAGACATAAGAATAACATTGGAGCTCATTTCCAGAGAATCACTTCTACCTTCTCCCAAATTGCATATATATCCAGATCAAAAAACTCACGAATCATAGGGTCATAGAATGTTTTGGGCTTGAAGGAACCTGAAAAACCATCTCCAGCTCCCCTGCCATGAACAGGGAACTCTTCACTAGACTATGGTGTTCAAAGCTCCATCCAGCCTGGTCATAAACACTTGCCGGGATGGGGAGGCCACAGCCTTTTTGGGCAACCTGTTCCAGCTCCTCGCCATCCTCATAGCTAAGAATTTCTTACTAATATCTAAACTAATTCTGCCATCCTTCAGTTTAAGGCCATTCCTTCTTGTTCTATCTCTACCTACCCTTAACAAAAGCCCCTCTGAGTCTTGTGGGCCCCCTTTAGGTACTGGAAGGCAGCTGTAATATCTCCCTGGAGCCTCTTCTCCAGGCTGACCTCAATTCTCTCAGCTGGTCTGCATAGGAGAGGTGTTCCAGCCTTTTGATCAACTTGGTGTCTCTTTCCTGGACTTGTTTCAACAAATCCAGTTTCTTTCTTGTGCTCGAGGCACCAGAACTGGATGCAGTATCACAGCTGGGAAGTCATACCATGCCTATAAATCAGTTAAATTCCACTTTCTGCATTGAGGAATAATGCATTATACTTTTGGAATGAGGCATCACCAGCTTTCTGATAGTTATAATTATCAAGAAAAGGACTAACATTCACTTTAAAACATGAACTTTTAAAATACCATAAACATATATTAAGCATATTTGCATACGTAGTAATCATGGCATATGGAGTAGTGTAAGTAGTGAAGCATTTTAATGATTCGGCATAACACTCTAAAAATATTTCTTCTAGATTGTGACATGAAGTTGCATCAACAGGAGTTTGGTGGAACTTACTACAGAAGATGGAATTGCTAATGAATGGTGTACTTCCCAATAAACAAATGCCATTTTTTTCAAAATTATTTTCATCTATGTAGACTTACGTTCTTGAGCATATATAATGCCTATGCACAATTATATAAATAATTCATTCTTTTAAGTCTTGTAACAGATGGCAGGTGTAATTAGAGAAAAGAAAAGGGGCAAGGAATGCTTTTCCTAAGGAAATTGACAATACCACAAACTCTCTTCTCATTTTTATGACTGTTAAACTTTTAAACATTGTTTCCTTATCTTTTTTGTGCTGTGATCTGTGTTGAGAATAGAACTTGTGCAATGTTCTGTGAAGACTGCTGGAAATAATACAGTTCAATGTGTTCTAACTGTAATTACATTTATGTTGCTATTACAAAACATCACATGAGAGTTTGTTTTTTTTGTTTACTCTTATTTTTTTTCATTATATGAATGTTCAAATGATCATCTGATTATTTTTAAAACCATGATTGGGCTGTAGAAATGTTGACATTTGAAGACTAGTAAGGACTTTTTGAGCCTAGATTTTATTTATCCAGTATGCTAAAGACAATAACTACTCTTACCTCATAAAGACCTTTCTTCATATTTACATGCAGAAATAAATTTAATTTAGTCTTATAAGTGGCAAAAGATTTTTGGAAAGGCAGGGGAATTGTTAGAAGCTTTATGTTTGTTAAATTTAACTACTCAAGCACTTTGAAAGTTATTCCTAGTAGTAGGGATATTCTGCAATTATCCTGCTAGTGCCTCTGTGCTTTTTTAATTCTATATTTAGGTCCAAATTTCCCTCTTCCCTCTTCCTTTTTCATTCCTGCTATGTACCTCTTTTTTCATGGAATGAGTCTTATGGCAGCTGAGAAATTACATAGCCTGTATTATCAGTACAATCATAAGCATGAAAAATTATAGTTTGCTAAAATATGAACTTTGAATGAAAATATGAATGAAATGAATAGATAAATATTTGTAGGCTAATCTTTAAAATCATACCTGATCGATTTCATGTGTATGATTCTGTATTCAGTCTTAAGGATAATTTTAAAGTAACTATCTACATTGATTCTGAATACCTGAACAAATCAGAATTTGGTATCTGAATTTCATTATTACCATCTTTAATGAATAAAGGAAAGCATTTGGAGATGATAGGAGGAAACAATCTGAAACTTGCTTTACTGGTTCCGAGTCCCTTTTGGTTTCTTTGTGCTTGGAGGGATTTTTGTACATATTTACAACCAATTGTTCAGTATCTCATGTACTAGATAAAAATTTCTATAAAAAGAAACAGAACAAAATAAATGTCAGATTAGTAGTTAGGCTTCAACTAAGCTACATAGGAAAATCACCTCAGTTGTCTTACTGTATATTTTTCTGAGCATTGAGCAATAGCTTATACTTTTTTAGGTATGTTATACTGAATGCTTAAAATAGATTTTTAAAAAATTATAATTAATTATGCTGGGTACTTATCAGCAATAACACTTCAACAGTTAATCCCTTAAGGTACTTAATTGTAGTCTGGATAAAACCATCAATGCCTAGACTGACCTTTATGTAATTAAAACTGTTTTCCATGAGCTTTACATTGTGCACTTGAGTACATTAAAACTTGAGGTGTTCTGATGCATTTAACAGATTAAAGCTTGACATACTTCAGAATTACTTAGGGATAATGCATATATGTTTTTTCAAAACTTTTCCCAGGCAAAAATAACAATTACAAAATAAACTGAAATATGAAGAATACTTCTATTATGTTCTTAGCAGAAAGAAAATTATACTGAAATACTTAAAATCAAGGAGCTTTTTTTATAATTTTGCATTAAAATTTCAGTATTTTATTTATTGATTCTTGAAAAGATAATGCTCTTTCAATAACAATGTGAAATTGAGTCATCTCCTTTTATAGTGGTGCACACAAAAATTTTTTTAACTTTGTTAACTTTTTAACTAACTGTTCAGTTTATAACCAGGATTCATTAAAATCAGCTGTTCTTTCCATTTGAGAAGATCTTTATAAGTGAAAGCAATTTGTCTACTTTGCTTTTTTACCACAAAACCAGCAAATGCTAATGGAAATAGACATCTGACACCAGAAATAAAAAACAGAATCAAGGGAATTCAGCACTCAGAAATATTTTTTTAAGTATAACTGAAAGTTTTCTTGGACATGTTTTGAACAAAAGCAAACGTCTGTAATATATGTTGTAAAATGACCATGTATTTAGAGATATGGTAGTAAAA
>VWYI01027357.1:60973-81766 GCA_013399455.1 Anthoscopus minutus | reverse complement strand
TTTGTTAAAAAATACGTGTTCATTTTCTTTGGCATAAATATTAAACCATATTTCAGCAGCAGAAAGACAGAAGAGATCAGAACAATCCCTCCATACCATTCTCTCTAGTGGCTAGAAGCAATTGCATACATCATAACACCCATGGGCTGTGGCTAATTATTTCCTTCTGAGAAGAAACTAGAGACTTGAAGACTAGAAAGCTGTAATTTCTTTCCTAGTAGGTCATGGGGAAAAGTGGGAGAAAAAAATCCCCAACAAACTTGCTTATTTTTACCAGCACAATGCTTATAAAGATGGCACTACTGAAGTAAAACAGAACAACAGCATTCCAAAACACCTCAACAAGAAATCATCTTTTCACTGCTCCTCTTATTACTAGCAAATGCATTTTGCTAATAATTGGATGATCACAAGTAGACTAAGTTCTACCATTTCAATGATTTCAAACACGTATGACGAAAAGGCCCTAGAGTCTACACAACTTAAAAGATGAGATGGAAAACGTGGAGACAAATATTACAGAGAAAACGGAGTAAAAACAAATAGAAGAGCAATATTAAGTTGTCCCATCAGAAACAACTGGTACCATCTTCTACTCATACTCTACAAGAAAAATTACTGCATGTTTGAAGTCATTCAGAGAAGGATCTGAAAAAGCCATACATTTCTCCCACTCACTTGTAAAGAACATTGTGAGTGAGAGCACAAAAAACAGGTCATGAGAAGTTTGAACCCGTGGTGTACCTACTCTTCCAGAAGCAGTACATGACCTGTACCAACTTTAGGATGATGCTGTACACTGTGATAACTGCAGCATTTGGCGCTGAAAAAAGGCTCAGTAATGTGCCTGTCTATAAGCATTGTTTCTGAGCAACACTGAACAAATTAATGGATTATGTCAGAGTATTTTAACAAAAGGTGCCCGATTACCTTTCAGGATGTTCTCATGCCCTTTAGCCAGCTGATTATATGTGGAGTCTTTTCCCTTAGATGCAAAGTGATTTCTCTGATGGCATCATTTCCTTTTTTCATGCATTTAAGTTTTTCTCTTTTCAATTAAAGCCACACAGTAGAAAAACAAACAGCAGGAAAGGATGTAACTGCAGACTAAGGCGACACTTGGTTGACCTTAGGACATAAGGAACAAAATCTTTCAGCCCTTCTGTAGGGAATCCGAGCACAGGCAACAGCTCCACTGCAATACATCATCATCTTCTGGACACAGAGAAATAAAATACTGCCATCAAACAAAGTTAGCTCATCACAAACATTTATGATGAGCATTTCAGTCAGTTATCTACATGTTTAAATTGAGCCTCTTTTTTCTTCATTCACTGCTGCAAACTGAGTTACAGCATCAGCTTACTACTAGTCCTACTTTTACAGTCAAATACTGCAGTAGAAAACTAAAAGAAAAATCACTTTAGATCCTCACAGTAAATTTAGAGAAACATACTGGAAATACTACAAAAATCTAATTAATATAAAGAAAGATTATTAATTTCACTCTTGTTCTCTCCTTACAGAGGTTTCTGGGATAAATTACCTCTGGAAAACCCTTTATTGCACATAATACAGCAAGTGCAGAAAGAGGTGACGTTTAGTTTTAAACCAAGTCACGGTGATCAAATCTTCTCTTGCATACATAAAAAACTTTCTAGAAAAGCTACTCATCCTATTTCAGAGTACTACGGTCCTCAGAAAGGCATCTGATCTAAATTACTATTCATTTAAAAATACCCCTCTGTGAAAACAAGCAACAGACCCAAATATCAGACATACCACCTCAGAGTGGTAAAAAAATAGAAGAAATATATGGTATAAGAGCAGCATCACTGTCAAATTTTAAAGTGAGCAGTTATCAAAAGCTTTCAGTAAGCCCTACTTTTAACCTTTTGAATAAAGAATGGTATCTAAAAAAAGATAAATTTGATACTCTGAAAGAAGATCTGATGTTAATCAAAAACTTTTTTCACTTGATGTAGATTGTAAAATGTAGATTTCTAAACTGTACCATAGCATGAGACCAGAAGACAACAGAAATTGGATGGTTATATAATTTGGTGGTTAAGCAAAGATATTTTTAGTGCTTCGCTAATCCATCTAATGCATTTCTTTCCAAGAGAAGAAAATGCATTACACTGATAGCAATAACAGGGTCAAAACATGAGGGTATTGACAAGGAATTTACATCTTTTACAAAATAAAAAAAAAATCTCAAATTATTTTAAACAGCATCCATTCCTAAGGAAGGTTTATCAGGGATTGGGAATGTGTGACACTTATACATAAGTAATTGAAGAGAAGAACCAAAACAAAGAAGGAAAACTCTCACAGAAACACTTCAAAGAGGAATCTCATAATGCAAAACAAGCTGGTGATACCTCAAGAGAATCAAACAAATAGGAAATTGAGCATGCAGGCAATTTCTGCATGGCACATAGTTTATGCTGTCTGGGGAGCCTGAAGCAACTTCTGCTTTTTCTGAACAGAGTATTTTTTTCCAAAATGACAGTAAATAAACCATTTCCTTTTACATTCTATTTCATATTATTCTTGAGAGGAGCAATGCATATTTAAACTGAAAGTTTGGGAATGGAACAACAAAAGGACAACAGCAGTATTTTTATAAACAGTAAACATTCTTGAAAAAAGAGGAGTTAAACTTAGTGTAACCTAGAACAAATTACAATGTACCTAAAAGGCCTCAATCTACTTAAAGGTTTCATTTATTAATAGATGGAAGTGTCAAAGTTGTGTACAAAATGTTTCCTCAGCTGACTTGCACCTTAGCAAGCCCAATTTCTGCCTCCCTTGAAACTTCTACTTGCAAAATGAGATAACTCAGTGTCAAAGAACAAAGATTCTTAGGCGTGAGTTAGTTTTACTTATGAAAAGACAGTAAATGGTTTCAGAATCAGACAGATAAGAAATGGCTTTAAGTTTAACAGTGAGCATATAAAAGCAGAAAATCCAAGAGGAAATTGTCACCTTAATTCTGCAAAGTGAATTTCTATGCAAAACCTGAACTATTTTCTTGAATGGATTAAGCAGTGCTAGATTATACATCTGCCCAAACCCACATTTTCATGTGCCAGCAAATTCCAGGGAAAACAGTCATCTTTTTCAAAGGAAAGTATCTTTTTAAGTATCACATTAGATACACTAAAAGCAGAACAGTGTTCCTTAAATCTTCAGAGACCTTGAACAAGCAGGCAGGGTTTCTGACGATAGTTTAAGCTGAGGTTTCTCAGACTAACCTATGAAGACACAGTCAGTATGTTCTTTGAATCATCAACCAAAAATGTCTTCATTATTACAAAGAGCTGATTAAATATGTTGTGAAATAGCAAATAAATGGGAGAACTTTCATTATGAGGAAACGAGCTCACACATTTCACAGACCCAAGTCTTGTGCAACCCCTACTCAAATACCAGGGCACAATTCAGCATTTCTGAGGACTTTTAATAATGGTCCAAAACTTAATAGTATTCTTAACTGAAAGGATTCCAGTCTGGCTTCATCCTTGCTGGAAACAGCAAAAATCTCAGTGTGCAAACAAGCATGGGAGGCCTCCAATGGTCTATCTGTACTGTATGGAGACCTTCCTGAAAGAGACACTAGCACCTTCATATCGCTTGCTTATTCACCATGAAAGTCTGCAGCTAAAGCTCATCATGTTATGCAGCATGTCATCTCTCATATAACTCACAACTTGACTGCTACACAGACTTCACGGTCACTTTTGTAATGATCTAACCACAAGTTTAAGGAGCAAGTGAGTTCAAATCAAGTATCCATTATATTACAAAGATGGAACAAAGGAGTGAACTGTTAAAAGCCATTTAAAGCATATCTCAATCAACTAAAATTTGAAGAAAACACCAACTAAAATTTGAAGAAAACACCAAATCAGATTTAGCCCAAACTCCTTGGTAAATTTATCCAGAACTAAGATTCTGACTAATCACTTTCTGCATTTATTGTTCACCAATCCCGCAAAGCTGAAAGCTGAATGCTATGTACTTTAATCCATCTGCTAAAAAAGGTTCACCCTCAGAGCTCCATCAACAATTTTTCCGTCAGAAATGCATTGTCATAGACACAGACTTCGAGGTGAAAATGTTTTATGTCTTTTTCTGAAAACAAGTAGTTGTATAAAGCTCAATTATGAGCAAGTAATATAACTACATCTCTTGCAGGTGGTCTAAATTTTAAGCATACAAAATATACACTAATTTTATCTGTTCCATTTCTGTCTTAAAATAAATTTCTAGAACAGGTATAAACGCTGCATTAGGAAATAAAATTGATATAGCATATACTAACTTCTTCACTGATATAGCATATACTAACAGTGCTTGGGATCATTATGATTTTTTTCTCATATTTCATTATCCACTGAGAATATAAAACAATATTTACACCCATACATTGCACCATTAAGAAACTCTGAATGCTCGGCTACACTAGACCTCCCAAGATGAATTAAGTTTTGCACAAGGAAAATGTAGTCACCACTGGAAGAAAGAGAAAGCCTCTTCACTAGAAAACACTGACTAATACTTCAACAGATCTGTACAAATTAAACACTTCTGAATATCACAATAAGTTACCAACTTATTTGTTGATTTTTATGGAAATTATAAATGCCATTCCCACCTTTGCTGCTTATCTGCAATTTCCAAAACTGAACTCTTCCCTGAAGCAAAAAATCATGTTGTGAATGGCAATAAATTTAGAAACATTTAAAACATGAAAAATCATTAGATTTTCAGTAAGACTTAAAATAAGCCCTTTGTCAAGATACATTAAGGTAAAGGCAGGACTCCCGACACAAACATACAGAAAGATACACAAATGCTCAATGTGGTTCAGCACTGCATCTCCACAAAGCATTCTGACAACTGGCACCTGTCCAGTTACAGTCTTTACTTTTGCTTACAGAACCACAGAATTGTTTAGGCGGCAAAAAACCTTTAATATCATCAGCTCCCACAGTTAATCCATCATTGCCAAGTCCATCACTAAATCAGGTCCCTAAGTACCACATCTACATGTCTTTTAAGCACCTTCAGGGATGGTTTCTTTATTTCTCCTGACATATATGCTGTACCTTAGTGCTTGGCATTACATTCTTTGGTTTTAGGATATTCCTAAAATGCTTATGCAACTGACATCACAAATTCCTGCAAGTGAAGGAGCTTAAAAAGTAAACTTTGGCTGAACACACGCACACATGCGTGTACACACATACAGCCAGACCCTAGGAAGTTACTTCAGTTCAGAGATCACCAAGATTTCTTGGTCTTTCTTCTTTTCCCTATGGAAGCCAAGTTTTTAATCAGCATCAGGTATGAAATCCTAGCTCCAGACAAGAACACACTAGAGTTGTGATGCATACACACATCTGCCCACAGATCACCTCAACAGCGAGACTTTTGAGTCTTGCTTGTTTCCACATTTGGATTTTAAGTTCTTTTGCAAAACTAAGAGTGATGATGATCCAATAACCTTTATTTATAAAGTAGTCTAAAAATTCAGAAGAACTATCTTTGAAGTCACCTCAAAGCCAGAAAGGAAAGCTAAAGCAGCAGCAAAATGACCTCTCCCTCTTCTGTTATACGCCAGGAATATCTGAGGCAAGCACAAAGTGGAGGTGCTGCATTATAGCAGTAACTAAATAAGCCTTACCCACTTGATTCAGAGTGGTAAGAAAAATGAGATGTAGATACCTGTCTTCTTAAACCTCCTAGAACAAAAGAGCTGAAAATTCACATTTAACTGATTTCATTTTAGACAGATACTGGAAGAAAATTTCTGGCTTTTAAATGCAAGACAGTAATACCATCATTTCTCATCAATCCCTGCTCTTAATGTAGTAGGACCAAAGTATAGCATTCCTCACTGGAAAGTCTGGAAATAAAGATTAAAAAAAAAAAACGAGAAAGAAGAAGTGCTTAAGTGAATATAAAAATAATTCAGAAACAGGACACAATGGGTCAGACTAAATGACTGATTCTCCCAACTGTGGTTTAACGTTTGATACCCACAGAGCTCAGGGCTGAGAACCCATGCCATTCTTAAATGCTGAGGAAAAGCTTGGACATCTAAGTGACTGAATTTGTGAATGGCAGCATCAGTGAAGTCTGAGGCACAACTGCAGTAAAGAGCTGCACAAAACTCACTGATCACTCTTAATGGTGAATGAAGTTCAATTTAAGAGTGTTGTGCAAAGCAGAACAACCGAAACTTTATTTGTAAGTGGCTTTAAGGTGACCTTGGGAATGAGCTCTTGGGAGACTGCTTCCATTCAGCCAAACTGGGAATACAGAATCTTGAGAGGACAACAGGAATAATCAATTCCTGTTGTTTCAGATGTTTAACACTAACAAGGGCATGAGGGAGGCAAACTTTCACAGAGAAATTTATTCCTGGACACCACCCACAAAGAGACTGTGCCTCTACCTCCACAAACAATGAGAGCAAAGAACTGCAGAATAATGAAAAAGAAGAAAACAAAGTGCAAATAGAGGTGTACTGAAAGAGTAAGATCATAGTGAGATAGGCAAAAGAATGCAGGTCAATGTACACAAGTATGTACCAAAACCTGTTAAATACATAAAGCAGAAAAATGTATTAATCACCAGAAACATGAAGTCATAATATCTGACTGATCCATTAGTACTCAAACAGTACTACCCACTGAACTACACCAGTTTGTTTTTCTTTTTGCTGTAGTTGAAAAGTGAGAAACATCCTACTATATAGAATACTGACTGACAATGTTACAGTTAGATGATAGCAAGTTTTCTTATCTCTTTGAAAAAATAAGCTGGGAATGTTCTATATCATTGATTAAGTCTTTTAGCAAAACATCAAATAAATTACTCAAGCTCCAACTAGTACTACTAGACATATGTATGCAGTTGTACTAGATATAGCAGAAACACTGAATATCTTTTTTGTTTTCAGAGCATTTTTCAAGCAATCAGTAACATAAATCTAATGACTTAACTCTACAGTTCATACATGACTAACCAGTACAAATGATCCAGAGTTTGTTTTTTAAATGAGTATTTATTTCCATCACAGAAACTCTCCTGCAAGTCAGTAGAGACAGATGCTATTTGCAGCTTAGCTTTTGAACAATTGCTGTTATACAGATCAAAACTGACATGCTGTGTAAAAACTAAGGGGAGAATCTGCATAACAGCTCATCCTCTGTGGCTACAAAAAAAAGTATTAGTCTTTTTGTGTATCCCAGTATCATTAAATAAAAAGCCTTAATGTTGTCACATACATCTGCTGGGCTACTACTGCAAAAGTCCTCTCAGCTTCTGAATGAAGTGTTCTGGAAACTGGGAAAAAAAATCCTTATCATTGGAATAAAGAAATATTTCAGGATTATTTGTACAGTAGAAAAAGGCTTTCTTAGAAGGTTATTTTAGAAGCAATGGCACAGCATTGTTTCATCTACATTCTGAATGCACTGAATATTTCAAATCTTGTACAAGCAATCTCCTGATTTTATACAATTTAGAAAAGAAACACTCGTGTAACAATGCTGTGTCTAATACAAACACAAGGAAAGACTGGATACATACCAGAACTGCTTTAAAAAAAACCAAAATCCTTATCAACCTTATGGCTGTAGGTAGGTATGTTTGGATATAGGTAATTTGATAAAGAATTAAATACTTGAGGCTTTTTAAAATTGCAACCTGAGGGATGGTACAGGACTAATTCTGCATATTTTGGCCACATAATCTTGATGCATTAAATATTAAGAAAGTAAAAAGAAAAATCTGTGTAGTGATGTTTGTATGATTTGTATATTTCAAACAGATTATTATTCATTCCCCAGCAAGTAACCGAGGAACAGTCCAAGATTATATTCTTTTACCCATGAGTTGTTTGTGAAGTCTGAGAGAATATGTGCCCCAAAGAAGTTAGTGTAATACCCACAGGATTCAAAGAACATATGGTTTTCTATAAAGAATGAAGAATTAACTTTAAAGTTACTATCTATAGTAGCTCAAGACCTATTTTAAGTTTTACCACAGCATTTCAATTGTTATCTTCAAACTATGCAGCAAAATGATTGAAAGTGATTTCATTTTGAACCTCAGGCAGATTTTTGTACTGAAGTAAGCAGTCTTATATAAATACCTTTGGTATTTGTTGGATCCTATTCCTAAACACAATGTTCATATTTCAGCTATAATAAGTAAAGCATCTCCAAGGCGTGTGAGGCACCAGGCTTGCAAGTGTCCAGTTTAGTTTCTTGAGTAAAGTGAGAGTGGTAGAGTCAGCTAAATCCATCATGGAAAGCTGTGTGTGGCACAAATAATTCAATGCTCTTTGGAATGATTAGCAGCTGCCTTCTAGTGTGGACACAAACTGTACTATCACATGCATGTAATTTCAGATCTCCCTAGAAATCACAGGTTGTTCAGGTCACGCTGAGCACACTGGTCACACAAGGCAACGAATGCAACAAAGGAGCTGCCTAATAATCCATCTAGTACTGCTTACTGAGACTTCCCCATGCTTCACATGACCCCACCATGCAGCATAGCATGCTGAAGCTTACTCTGAATGAAGGTTATGAAAAATATAAGTAGTGGGTTCTTAAGTAACTGCTGTACCGTGGACATGGGCGCTCTGGGGTGGACAACTGAGCTAGAGGTGCTTCCCAGCAACCTGAAGCCAATGCTAAGTGCCCAAGCCCAGGCTGGAGCAGCACCAGGCCAGGAGTAAACTGGAGTCTTCTGACTCATCCTCAGCACTGAACATTACACAAGTCAGCTACTGGCTCCAGGCTACAATGACTGCAAGGGAGAGCAGAGACCCAAGAAAGTCCATGTTGTGAAGGTGTGTTCACTCCCAAACAAAATTGTTATTCTGAGCCTCCACTATCAAGTCAATCCTGCTGCATCTTCCTCCACCAATCCTGCATCCACTTCTAACATCTAACAACTCAAGACTCCTTTAGAGCCACACAGAACAAAGCAGCCTGCTTGTGACACAGGATCACAAACAGAGTTTCAGTAGTTTCTATTAAAAAATTAAGGCTAAAATTTAGCTCTAGCATCTGTGGACTTGGACACAAACATGTTAAAAATAAAATTGAGCTGTCTAAAAAAGCTGCTCTGAAAAAGAAATCACTGCAGAAGATGCCAGTTAATCCCCCCTTCAGTGCTCCACTTAAAAGGTCTTCCTGACTAGAGGCTTGCTAGTCACTGCTGTCTGAGCACAGACAGCGAATTAACAAGGAGGAACTGCTCCATATTATCGGTAGCAAGATATTGATTTTACTGTTATCTTGTTCTCCAACCCAGTCTTTTGCCAGCTTCTTTTCATCTGTTGGGCACTGCCATTTTCCCAGACTGCAAGGTCTCCAGACAGCGTAATTTGTTTGTGCAGTGCCTAACACAAAGGAACCATTATGCTTCACCAAATCTCAGGTGCTCAGGTAATGAGAGCCCATTCTGATACTGTTTTTAAGGTGGTCACAAGTTCTCATGGCATATTATGACAATACATACACTTCACTTGTAACTCACTCAAAATTTTCAAGTTATTAGAAGTATTTAGCTTCTGTGAAAAGGAGAATAGAAAAAAAGTTTAAATTCTTTAATCTGCTTTTTTTATGACCTGAAAGATCAATGAAATGTAAGGAAAGTATCAACAAGGAGATATTTTTCTCTTTTGATTTCTTTCTCCCTTTTCCTTCATACTATCTGCTTGCTCATATTTCTTACCATTACTGTGTTTTTATCATGTTCCTCTGTGTCCCTGCAAAGTTTGTTTTTCCTCAGAGTTGACACTTTAATAAGATGACCTTTTAAGGGGAGAATTAGCTAGAAGATATTCCAAGGGAGGGAAAAAAAGAAAAAGGCCTGGCTTTGAACGCTCTATTCTGAATGCATAAAACTGACTTTTCAGAAAGACTATGGAACATGAAGGGTTGTTAGTAAACAAACATCATTCCTTCTGCTTCCACTGCTTCATGTTTATTTACAGGACTGATGTATTTTAAAAACACGCAGTGACACAGAGTATTATAACGTAAGTTTATGTTCAAACTCTGAGAATGAATTCCAGAAACATTACAGTTTTATACTGTACATAAGTATTGATGAAGGAAGTTAATATAATACAGTATAATGAGAACTTAAGTAATTTTCATACTAGGAAAGAAGTGTTCTAATGTAATTCCAGTTTATGCTGAACTGCAGAGGAATATCTCCTTTGAATGGTACATATGACAAGGAGCTCAAAATCCCTACAGTGAGAATTACACTATATCCTCAAAATGAGCTTTCACTTGACTCTTGGCTGAGTCAACACTTGCAGCTTTTTAATATCTTCCAAACATACATCTTCCAGCATTTAAACCACTTCATATGTTTAGAAATATAAACCTAGCTACTTTTAGTACAACGTGTTAAAGATTAATTTTAATTAGTTACTCCCCATAAAAATGATATTTTTAAAAAGGCACCTTATAAAGTTTTGGACAGGGAAAACAGCCAGTAACACTTGAATACACAATCAAATCTATAAAGCTACACTGTAATTTAAAAATACTTTTTATTATTTTTATTATTATTATTAGAATTATTGCTAACTTCGAATCTGTTTTGAATACACATGTGGGTAGCAGAAGCTAGTAATTATTTCCCTGATACAGCAGCTTTTTATACATCACACAATGTTGCAATCTGCTATCTTTTGAGAAATGCTGCCCTTATTTTCGAAACACCTCAGTACAAATGCCTCAAAAACACAAAAGCTAAGTCAGGAGAAGCAACGTAAATTCAGGCTCAGAGAAGCACTACTTACCAACTTTTACATTTTTCTGTGTGTACAAAACTGCCGCTTTAGACAAAGGAAGATGATTATACAGATTACTGAAGACGACTTTTAGACATAAAAAGACATTAGGAATATAAAGTAAAAAACAGTGGTTGGTCTCACTGAAGACTGTGTGGACATCTGTCACAGGTCAAACTACCAGCCAAACCTGTCATGACCAGCAGGGAGCTATGAAGAGAAGTATGGTCTGTTTCCATTTGGCTGAACAATCACCTTGGGAACAAACAATGCAGGAAGAATAGCATACAACTGCAAGCTGCATTGGAAAGGAAGGTATCTGGATGAGAGTAAGAATTTCTAGCTCTTTGTTTCGACAGTTTCTGGGGTGAGAAAAGGTCTATCTAGCGAGTTCTTCAACTACTGGAATGGAAACCTACAGCCACCACACAGTGCTGCTGACACCTGTGCAGTCTGAAAAACAAAGGCCACTGTGCAGTGAGGTTATGCCATATGGGCAGAACCACCTTTGTGTTACATATTAGGGAAAGTATAGAAGGCACCTCTCCTAGACTCTTCTGTGCAGTAGTAATTGTCAGGAAACAGACAAGATTACCATCCTCATATTTGTCTAGGAAGCCACTGCAAGAATGCTACTTTCTAAAGAATTATAACATTATTAATATATCAGTTTGGTAAAAAATACAGTCACAAACCAATACTGGTTGTCAGGTTTCAGTGAGACAGAAGTACTTTCTTCTTGAAACCACACAAATCCAGTAAGCCTAGATTTTATCCACTATTTGAAATGGAAGTTTTTTTTACTCAGTGCTGCTCTAGAATCTCTTCCAAATCATCTGGCTACTGACCCTGCCAGTATGACAGTCCCTTAGCTCACCAGCGCTCATCAGCCTTGCTCCTCCTGATTGATACTCAAAACTTTGAAAGCTTGAGATATAGGAAAGGTCTGGCCATTCTTACTGCAGAGTCCAACATGCCCTCAGACGTGAAGTTAATATTATCTTCGTGCCTGATGTTGCCCAGATGAGTGTCAGGTCTCTTGGCCTTTGCATCAGTGCCAGTACAGTTGCTGCAGTGGCTAATAAAAAGAGAGAAAACTTGAATCTACAATTTTGCTGTCTATCATGGTAGTTATGGGAGTGTTTCAGAGAGACTTTTAGCTGAGAAACCAAAGGGAGAGATTGCCCCTGGTCACAGCTGCACTACAACTGAGTCCTTCTGCTGCACTTTCAAAAACATATTTTCAAGAAACAAACATTGTTTTGATGACTTGTTCCAAAATAAACAATTTGAACTCTGTCCTCCACCTAAAAATCAAAGGGAAGGAAAAGCAAACAAAACACTTCAGACACTTCTTGAAGAGGAAATGCATACACTGCTTCAGAACGTAATGGTTTCAGACAACATCTTTTTAATAGCTTCATATGGACTTAAAGTGGTGACTCTCCCTTTCCATACATCCCACTGCCCCATTTGTTTAATACTGGGGCTTATTATGTACTGACAGAAAATGAAGGGGATCCAGTACTTTCTCAGAGTTCAGCATTACTGATCTGCTTCGCTAATATGGTATGCTGTCATATAATGCCTTACATATATTTATAGAAGTAACCCGGTATATGCTACCCTTTAGTTACTTACGTGACCAGTTCTCAGAAAGGCCCTTCAACAGTGTGCTACATTCTTCATCTTAGCCTCTCAACTACTTCTAGCTATGAGCATTTTATATATTCAAGCTCTCTCACTTATGCAGTTTTTGGTATTTTCTTTATTTCTTACGACTGTCAGGAAAAGGGTAGTCACTGGGGACACGCTAGTGACCACACTAAATTAGGAATCAGTTGTTCAGCTCTAAGAGTAATGTGACATGCTCTCTCTAAAATAGCATGAAGATTTTCTTTCATGCACATTCTGGACTCTTTTTTTATTCAAAGCATATTTCAAGAAAAGTCTGCCTGAGGTAACAAACTAAAGCCATCAATAGAGAAACCGCCACAGAAACTTATCGGAAGGCAATAAAAATTAAACAGCTTTTTAAAGAGCTCTCAGACTTAACAATAAAACAAATTAAAATTGTCTATACAGGTTTAATTCGTGACAATTCCATTTCAAGCAACTTTGCTTGGTTGTTGGTTAGGAACTCAAAGTGAAAATGACACTTTCTCCACTACCAATACCCATACACTTCTCCCATCTCAAACACTTGGCAGCAGCACAGAGAGAAGCTGACCACCACTATTTGATGTGGTGGCTGTATGACCAGGTGAGTTAAGGAGAAGCATGCTCCCAAATAGAAGAGTGCTCACACAGAACTCTTTTGGCAGATACTGCCCTGGCAACCAAATCAACAGCCCCTAAGTGCAACATCCTTGACCATTATTCTTAGGCTGTTCATACCACAGTTACTCAGAAAAAAAGATGCATCTTAAGATGCCTATTGTCAAGTGGGCAACTTCAGTGAGTTTCAGATGCTACTAAAGAAAATCAGCAATACAGTAAGCATAACTGGAACATGTTTATGGGAAAATACTCAAATTTTACCTCATATTCCCCAAATCATTCACTTCTTTCCTCACCAGTTTTATTTTCCAAACAGGTTTAAAGGCATAATGCAGCAGCTCTTGAGAGAAAGCTGAAATGTATCAAGAATTGAAACGTACTTTTCCAGTATATTATGGAACAAACACAAACTCTTTACTCAAAAGAGTTGAAGTTTCACACACAGAATGCCACTAAAGTCAATGGAGCTACACACATGAAATGGAAAGGTGAACAAGTGCTAACACAAAGGATTACAAGCTTCCACTTGATAACTTACCTTGAGGTTGCAATTTCCACTTTGGTTCTTGCCATGGCAGCTGCTCGCTGTGCACCCTCTATTGCTCTATCCACCTTTTCTCTAGTTTTTGTGTTTCGTATTGGGATAAGTTGCTTTCTTATTCCACGGACCAAAATGTTATTTTTGTACTTTCCCTCTTCTTTGGTGCCATCTGGAAACATGGTACACCCATATCCATGCCTCCTGTTATTCAGCCACTCTCCTTCGTATTTCATACCATTTGAACGCTCACTGATACCAAAACCACTGCGCTTATCATTCTTCCATTCACCCATATAGGCTTCTGTAGTGGTAGCATCAACATGGTCTTCCAGAGGGCTATAATCACAGTCACCATCTCCAAAACTAATCGTGGAGTTGGCGTCACTAGAGCTAATTCTGCTCATAGCAGCATCGCTCCTGACAGAGCTCCGTTTGCTAGATATCGATGACCTAGATTCCGATTTTCTAAGTTTTATACTACCAAGAAGGGATCCTCTTCTGAATAAGCCTCCTTTTTTCTTAATGCCCATGGCTTCTGCATCACTGTGAAAATTGAGCACAAATCCTCCTCTTGTTCCAGCTGGACTGTCTGAAGTGACATCATGCAGAACAGTGCCATTGCTCTGCTCGCTTCGAAGCGACGCCAGAGATGTTCGGAGAGGTGAACGAATCACAGTGGCCATGCCATAGGGGACACTCTGACGTACACCATATCCATGCCTCATCCCTCCTGTCCACTGCCCCTGGTAGGTACCTTTTAAAAGTAATAAGAAATTAAATTTAGGAAGCTGTAGAACACCTGGCCCTCTCCATCCAACATGCTACAGGCAACACTACATTGTCAGCTCTGATTCTAGTGAGATGCACATGACACAGATAAACTACTTTTATTACTTGTTTACCTTATAAATTATTTTTCCACTTAGCAAAACCTTCACTTTCACAGCTGATTTATTTTGGCAACTAAGACATAGTAACTATAAACATGTATGCACTTTTCAATGGATCTGTCCAGGAAAAAAAAAATTGAGAAAAATTTCTAAAGCAGGACTCCCTCAACATTTTTTTAAGGTGGACTGATAAGAAGGTGGCCAGCAGAAACAGGGACACATGATATGCAGTCAGCTGAGGAGGGAGAGAGGGCTGGTGAGAAAGCAGAGAACAGGACATTTACAGCTCTCTTATAGCCCAGCTGCTCACAGAAAGAGCAAGGAGAAGTAACCATTTTGCTACTGTGTGTTTAAGGTGACTACAGACCTCTCCTTCTCAGGAGCTATTTGACAATGCATTGGATTGTCATCAGATGGGCTTTTGGATCCATTATAATAAACCTCTATTGTAAAATTAAATATTTTCATTTTTGTGTGGATTTGAATGAAAGAACAAACTTTAGGACTCCTTTCTCCTTATGAACTCTTTGTAACAACACTTTCTGGTCTCCCCAGTATATAAACTTGCACTGCATTCTGCATTATGCTGCCACAGAGGGACCAAAATCATGAATTCTTTAGCCCGTTTTTTGCCTTTCCTTTGTTCTGTAGTATGTAAGAAAGGCAAGGCAGTAACACAGTATTGCACAACATTCTAGCAAACATTTAATCATGACTACTATTGTAAAAAATTTTAAACAGCAATGTAAGGAGTAAGTATGGTATACAATGTGAACTCATGGATGCCCATGCAAAGCTGCCCTGGAGCCAAACTCCACCTTTATCAGATTACTATAGCAATTTTTGTTTCTTGTATTCTCAAAAGACATTTTCATTTTGATACTTGCCAGTGTCTCCTCTCTTGACAGTCATTTCTACGAGAGGGTCCAAAGAAAGGTGGCATGAATGCTGTGACCAGCAAATAGAAGATAACTTGTTTTTTGATGTAATTTAGCTCTAATTCCTATTAAATTACTTTAAGCTCCTCAAAATGAAGTCGTTCACTCACCTAGTGCAGGCTTTTGTTTGTTTGTTTTTTTAAAGCTACTTTGAGTATTTTCACAGAGGGATGAATAAGCAATCTTTAATTTTTTTTTAGATTTTGATCTACTTCAATTGGAACATGTATTCAGAGAACTAAATATCAAATGTCAAATTCAGTGACTGATAAAATTTTTGTGAAAATATTTGTGAAGTATCTGCAGTTGAAGATGCAGCACTAAGACTCATTTGCTTTGAGATTCAATCTCTTCCATATATACACTGTTTTGGTTGTGTATGTGTCCACCATCTATGAAGTATTGCCTTACTCTTTACCCTCTTCTGCTAACTTTTATTTCAGTGTTAACACACAATTAAATTTGCTAAGTCTGTTTTCTTTATTATATAATACTAGGTAGGTTCCAAAACATAACTGTTTTGTGTTGGTAGAAAATTCTACCAAGTGGAAGGTTTTTGTTTTAACAGATGGCTGCTGACACAAACAAACAACTTTCTTAGTTTCTTTCTCATTCTCTGTATCCTGGATACCTACTGCTGTACTGGTTGTAAGGGTGCCGAATCTAGGAACACGATTATTTTAAAAAACTCAGCATATGGGGAAGAACAAATAGAAACATGAGCACAAAGCACTGGTATGACATGTTCTGTAAATACTGCAAATATACAGGCACATTCTAATTTTTTTTTTGTTTCATTAAACAGAAAATTCCCAGAAATACATTAATATTTTATGAGCACAAATTACTTACTTTTGTTCCTAATTATTTCTGGGATCTGTAATGATATGCTGGAACTAAGAATTTGGCTATATACACTTATTGCTACATATTGTAACTCCTTTAATGTTCTGCACTAGTTAGTTTAATTTTGAAATAATAAATCTAAGTCTAATTTGGATTGTACCACAATATTACATTAGAGCAGCATCTCATAATTATGGCTCTCTGTGCTGTTTACAATATCAGACTTTAAGCACAATCAACTAATTTCAGTACAGAATTTTTAAGAAATATAAAGGGTCAGCCTTATTTTTTCACTAATATTTTAATTAATAAACATGTGTTTAATGGAAAGCTCAAAACCACTTAATATAGGGCTTGCATTTTTCACTACTCTAGAAAGGAAGTGGTTGCTGCTGCTCGTAAAGGCATTAAAACAAGAACAATTAATGTGCTGCTATCCACTAGTCCAATTTTCCTTTCTACTGAGGAAACAAAATCAATGCCAGCTTCTTCTAAAGAGGAAATAGTAAAAAAGGAAATGGAAGATTCATATTCGTTTTGTCCTTAAAAAGTATGAGATATTTAGTTTGAATTTTATGCTGTGTAGCAGGTAAGTATTATCACTTCTATCATTACAAATCCATCAATAGAAAGGTTTCTGATACTAATGCTAAAAAGTGAACTCATTTTCCTTGGTTTTTCAACTCACACTTTAAAGGAAAAGTATTTTAATCACGTATGGAGAGCAGTGTCCAAAATGTAGATACAATAACCGTGTGTAGTAATTTGACTATGTCACACTTTAACTGCATCACCTTATTCAACAAATTTTAGAAATCTTTAAACAAGCAAGACAAGGTATGTTGATATTGCAATATAATTAAATACAACAATGTATAAGACATGATGAAAAAGCTTTTCTCTTATGCGAAGAGGAAAACATATACAGTATTTACCTGTCTCTCTAGGTAGAGATAAATATAAATGATATATCAACAAACATACCACATTCTGTTTCACCTTATACCATAGCTGACTGTTCTAAGCAGTTCCTCTAAGAGTCAATTACTAAAATTTTAATTAACACTGTAATTACCAGCAGAATTTAAAATTGTATTTGACCATAAAATAGTAACATTGTTTAGCACTCAGTTTTCAAATGCTAGGCTTGCTATCCTTTGTAACTGAAGAAATACTTAACCACAACTACTAACCATCCATCTGGTGTTCAGTTGGTTCTCTTGAAAAGGTGTTCATATTTTAAGCCTGAGAGCTACTAGAAAGTATATTTTTTTCTCTTTCTTTTTGTTGGCAAGTATCTTCTAAGATATAATTTCATAATCTGTTTCCTTAGTTACAGTGTGCCATCCATTCTAAAACACCCTTGGTGCATCTTGCAGCTGTAAATGCCATTGCCCACTTGCAGCTAAAATTTAAAACTACACTGTGAAAAAAACTGAGAGGCCAAGGACCCATTTAACTCCTCCACTTGCTATTATCCTTTACTTACATATTTGGTGGTTTAAAAATTTCGTTGTTATGTCACGATTTTTGCATGCTTTTCTGAGTCAAATGTTAAATAAGAGTAGACCTAGAAAGAAGACCTCTCAGAAATCAATGAACATATGTGACATTTGCTCAGGCTGCTTTTGCCCCTGATCTCTATCTGTGGAATGACAAAATGCAATTGGTTTTTGCTGTTGTTGGAAAGACCATAAATAACCAATTTAGACATACTGAAGTTTCAAATTAGGCCACAGTCCCTTCTCTGGAAGGTTTTGCATCTTCGCACAGGTTAAAAAATCCTAGAGAGTTTAAAGGAAGCACAAAAATCTAGACTGCTGCAGGGGACAAGACTGATGGGCCATTTGAAGGCCCATTGTAATCAAATGCAGTGAATGATGTATCAGGGTTTATAAGTCATGGTGTTTTTCCCAGAGATTAGACTGAGTGACAATTTTAAGCATCTAAACACAGCATGACATATATTACTCATATCATGACAAGTTTTGTGTGCAAAAACTAAGGAACATTGTCAATGCTTATTTTCCTTTTCCCTCTTTCAATATCTTGTAATACCACCAGTACACTTTAAAGCAACATACTGGGGATATACTAAAAAAAAAAAACCAACCAAAAAGCTAGCAGCGAAGAGGCCTGGATTATAGTGAGTTTGAAGATAAACTGGCCATTGGAATAGTCTAAAGAGTTATTTCTCTACACTGGTATTCTCCAGTATTCATTGAGAGATTTCCTACAGCTGTTTTAAATTATGTTAAAGATACATGTGCAAATCTGGTTTCCTAATAAACCCTTTTCAGATGTTGTTCTGGTGTGCAAATACATCTATTGTTCCCACAGCATGAAAACAAAACCACATCTGCAAATATCTATGACGTACTGCTCTGTTTCATTCATGAGTACTTTCATTAAAATCAATGGGACTTCACACGCTGTTCATATGAACAGCAACATGCAAAAGACTGGACTCAGATTTCAGCTAACAGTGCAAATTGGATCCTTCATATGTTGTTCCAAGTCTAAATATTGAAAGAATTTACCTCCAGTAACCAGTACTATATTATGATTTTTAAAAAAGCCACAAGAAGCCTCAAGAAATAAAGACAAAAAAAAACCAATTGAGAAAATAACGTATAGAAGATTTACTTTAAGGGCAACTTACTTTTTCAGAAGGAGAGGGAGGGAAAAAAACCACTGCTTGTAATTAGCAAAAAAAAAAAAATTGAAAAGTGCATTGTCTGGTGAAAGTGAAATTAAAATTCCTATCTCTTTAATACTTTGATTTTGGTGGTGTTGTCTTTTTTTTTTTTTAATCCACAAACACACAGTTGCCTTTGAATATCAGAACTTTTCACACCAGGAAACAATTTTTAGACAGCTAAAAATATCTCTAAAACAGGGGCTAGAAAGCTACAAAACCCACTGTGCGTTTCATTGTCTGAAGGAACTTAAATCTTACCAACTTCCTACATTTTGTATTTTGGAAAAGAAAAAAATAGGAGCCCAACTACAAATATCTCATGTTCTGCTTAATACAAAAATGCCCATTCTCCTGGAAGGTTGACCAGAGATGATCTGATAAAATTCCTTTCAGAAACCAGCAGAAGTATCAGTTGAGAACTGATACATGGGTTACTCCTTCAGTCACATCATGTGAACAGTACCGCTGATTTTGGTCAATTCTATTACTTGCCTGGTAACGAAATACACATTGCTGAAAGCTGAAGAATGCAGCATTTCTATAAAAAAAATCCCAGCAACTCTCCAGTCCTAAAACTGAGACATGTTTCTCCTCCTGTTACAACAGAACAAACCTGCTCCCTTGTTCCTAGCTGAAGAGCAACTCTGCAGAAGTTGCAGGTGGCACTTCCACCGAGGCCAGTGACATTACAGCAGCAAAACTGAATAAAGGGGCATCAGTCTTATGTATCGTGCAGAGCATGAAGTGACAGAGGCACAAGAACTGTAAGTGAGCACTCAAGTAAGCTCCAGTCCTCACTGACCTCACTGACCCCTGACTTCTTGACCGCTCCTGATTTCAGCAGCGGGCGGATGGCCGCGGCTCCTCCGCACGCCCACGGCGAGCTCAGCCATGGGACATCGCCTTGGTCGCGGGGAAGGGTGTGAGACAGGTCTGTGTGACATCCTGCACTGCACACCTCGTGCAGGATGCTGGAAACTACCCCGTATTTTGGTAAAAAAAGGAGTTACTCTATGAGGGTGGATCCAAGTTTCATTGATTTTACGCAAGCTGCGTCCCCACTCCATCAGCTCCAGCCTCCTGTTTACAAGCCCAGCGCATCGAGCGCACAAAGCCACCCATCAGGGCCACGCAAGGGCTCCATTAGCACAAGTTCTTGCCGTTCCCACACGAACGCGGCGCACAGAGGGCGAGGTGCGAGGCTCACCCGCCTCGCTCTCTCCCCGAGCCAGGCGCGGCCACTCGGCCATCGCTACCTCGGGCAGGGAGCGCATAAGCCGCCTCGGCGGGGAGAAAGGAAAGCCGTCTGCAGGCGGCCGTAAGGCGGATTTCTACCAGCTGGCCGGGAGAAAGCGCTGAGCCCGGACAGCTCAGAGCGCTCTGAGCGCAGCGAGCACCAGGCTGCTCCTCACAGAGTGGGGCGGAGCGGGCGCCAGGCACCTGTGGCGCTCCCTGCCCGACAGCGAGGCCTCGGGGGCCGCGAGCGAACGGCGCCGGGAAAGGCGCTTGGCCGCGGGCAGGGGAAGGAGAAGAGACCCCGGTGCGAGGGGGCGATGGGNCGCCCACCTCCGTCCCCGTAGGTCTCCACGCCGTATCCGTCCTGCAGCCCGTTGCTCCAGGTGCCCTCGTATCGGGCCGGCGTGCTGAGGCTCTGCCGCACCCCGTAGCGCCCCTTGAAACCGTGCGACCACTCGCCGCGGTACATCCACCTGCCCTTCGTCTCCACGCCCAGCCCGTGGCGCTTGCCCTGCGCC
>VWYI01027357.1:733-60443 GCA_013399455.1 Anthoscopus minutus | reverse complement strand
GCGCATCCGGGCCGCGGCCCCCGTGGTGCCCGGGGGGCGGTGGTGGTTCCGTGCCCTGCCCTGCCTCGCCTCGGCCCGCCCCTCGGCGTCCCGAGCAGGTTGCTGCTGCACCTGCTGGCGCCTGCAACAAGTAGGCAAAAAGAGGTTTCGGAGTGCTACTTGTGATTCTTAGTTTTGCTTTTGTTTTTTATTTCTTACTTGCCCTGAGCTTGAAGACGAGGTTTAAGCCGAAATTTTTAATGAAGAGCATAGCTGACTTGTATTTCGTCCCTTTTTCAAATCATGCGTGGAGCCCACCAAGTTCCACGGGTGGGGAAATACGGGGCAAAAAAAACGTGAGTGGTGTCGACGCTTTCCACGAACAGCACTGCTGGGAACTTCATTAGGAGCCTTTCATTATGCCATCAGCTCCACGGTCATCAGGCAACTGAAGAGCTCTAAATCCTGCCAAGTACTTCTTTGCCAGATATTTGATAATCAGATAAAAAACTGTAAGGGCAAATGACAGGAGAAACACGTAAGCGTAGAAACTACAGAGAGAATAACAGGGAAGGGATTGAAAGCTGCTGTCACGGTATCCTAGCTTTTTGTTCTTTTGCAGTTACAGACCAGGACTGGAAAAAATATGAAAGAAAACGTTCCTCTTCAATGAGGATTTTGTTAGGAGCATGAATCATGTTTATTAATGGTGGGTCATGGTACTATCTGCATCCAGATGATTTGGAAAAGTGGAGAAATGGCAATATTAGTAGTGATGAATGAAAGCAGGAATATAATTGCAAGTGGAAGATTTGAATTCCAAACATTAGGAATTGAAACAGTTAAGCTTCAGAAATCTGCCAAATTCAGCCCAAATGTAAGCAGTTTTGACTTGCCTGTTGCACACACTTGTTTGTTGCACTCACTAAACATACCCATGTTACTTGAATAAATTTTCAAACTTTGTGCTTCACAACACACTCTTCTGTGTACATGTTTATGTCACATTTTACACAGTTTAGTGCCAAAGTATTTCTGCTCTTTCTAGGGGAGAGTTGGACATCAGAACTGATACTGTTGTCTCCTGTCATCATAACTGGTGTGTGCTTTAAAGCCTTCTTTTTGTGCCAGTAAGGATTTCTAGTTCTTGAACATGTGGAGGTAGATGACAGCACTGACATTTGGACACATGCGTACAAAAAAAAAAGACACAGTCAAAGACTTATGCCTTTCCATGAGAAGATGGAGAAGCTTTCAATAGCCCTTTGATCCTGGAAAATTTTGTTCCATAATTTTGGAGTGTAGAAAACCAGGCAAAAATGTTGTTTCTGTAGCACAGACATGCAGTCTTTCACAGAAAAGGCTACGAAGTGTGCTGAAGTTAAGAACTGAGACCTTCACTTCAGTGTGGTGTTTTTAGAAAGCTGTTATTGAGAATGGAGGGGAAATTTGAAAATGTTGCAGTGGGTGGAATTGCTGAAGAAGATACAGTGCAGTATTCTGTGAATATTGCTTGAGCTTACTGGGTCTTATGCCCTACATGTCTTGCATATCTTCCTCAAGAAAATGATTGGAAACAGTAGTGGTGACACCACCTGTGCTTTGAGGAGTTTTCTATTTTCACTCTATTAATTTTTTTTCTCTTTTCTTTCTTCTGACAGAAGATAAAGCCCTGTCATGCTTGAATAGAACTCCAGAAGATTGGAAACATTTTATATGGTTGTGGGGAACTACCTGTTGGAAAGCAGCATGCCTAATAGCTTATACTGGTGTATAATTAACCAGTCACTGACGTTGCCTGTTCATAACTGCATGTTATTATATGAGCACAATATGAAATTGTCACGATTGAACTGGAGCTGCTGAGCATTGGGTGTGTCTGTTATGGGATTACCGTTGTTTAGTGCTGTGTTTCTGGGTGCTGTGTGCAGAAATGAGGTGTGAAGCCAGAATTGCCTTGGACAACACTTCTGTTCCCTATGCACAGCTGGAACACAACCAGCATGGAGGAGAGCAGAGGTGAGGTGTGAAAACAGGTTAGCAAATCCAGACAGTGCTGCTGTGGCTCAGCAGTGGAAGAGATGGGTCTGATGAGGGAATGGGAGTTTGCCCAACTCCTCTATGGATCTGAGCTGCTTCTTTGAAGGACCAGCTGTGTCCCTCTGCCCGATGGCCTAGACGGTAATCACAGTTGTGCAAGTCCTTTGCCAAGCTGGGTATCACTTTTGGCTCAGTATTGGTGAATAACTGGATTTGCTGTTGTAAAGACTTGGGTAACTACACCCCTGATGTGTTACTGTACTGTTAAGTAGCAATGAATTGTTTAGCCCTAGAGCTGTTGATGTACTGCCTCTTATGGTATCCCAAAACTATAGCTGATCGGGGCTGCCTGAAGTTCTTACATCTGTACAGTAGATGTTGTACCATTGCAAAGATTAGGCATAATCTTTATGCCAAAGATAGGCATCTGCCTATTAGTCTTTGTTTTACCCCTTTGATATAAATTTTCCAGGTTTTAATACTAGACCAGCTGAACCAACAAGATCAGGTAGGCCAGAGGTGAACAGTGAAAATTTCAGGAAGGAATCATATTATTTTTCCTTTGCTATCGCTTGTGATAGCTCTTTTTAGTGACCTGAAAATGATGCTAAAATCAGTGGTAATTTTGCATTTAGTTGATATTTCCAGGTGTACTCATTTAAATGAGATAATCAATTTGAATTAACTTGATGCTTGATGACAAGATGAATTCATCACTGCTAGCCTTCTCTTATATTTTCAGCAGGGGATAAATTTTAATAGATGTGAAAATAGAAGTGCTTTGCAGAGGACTCTCAGCATCACTTTGCCAGGTCTTGATGATGTAAGAAGCCACAGGTGTCTCAATTCTTATGAGGTTGTAGATTTATTATTTGGGTTTTTTTGGCTGGGCTTTCTTTTTTTTGATGACAGATTTGTCATTGACGAGTCTCAACTTTAGTTCAAGCCACATCATATTTGCTTCTGGCCACGGTGTAAGTAATGCTCATATTCAGCCTTTAGCAGGTATGTGTTAAATATGTTAAACAACTTAGATCTACATATTTTGTTTCCTTTCCTTCTTCCCAGAATTAAGTTAAAAATTATTCTACAACTCCATAAATGCAGAAAGTAAGCAGTTACAAGTATATGAATGAGTTTCTCTTTTGTCCAAAGTAAAGGGAATTACTTCCACTGCTTTTTAAATCTACATTACAAGAGTTATTTTCTGAAATATTTTGTGCATGTAGCACTCAAAAATAATACAAGGGCCAGGTGCAGTTTATTTATTATTTACCAGAAAGTCATCACAGCACTAGGTCTGATGACACTGTATGTATGCAAAACACAAGTGCCTGATGACACAGTATGTATGCAAAAACTGTGCTGCAGGGTTATATTTAAAAAGATCCTGGCTATAGGGATGGTAGATGGAGCAGGTGAAGATACACTAACTCTAGACATTTAATATTAACTCGATACAAAACTGCTGACTTTAAACTATTAGTCTATAGCATGAATAAAAATTAGGCACATTTATTCTTACTCTTAAAAGCCTGATTCAGCAGGGAATTACTTTAAGTACTTTAGTAATCCCATTTACTTCAGTGGGACTACACATGAGCTTTAAATTAAACATCTGCAAGATATCTGTGCTCAAATAAACCAAAGCTCTGAAGACTGTTCTCGAGTGTTTTGCAGAATGGAGGCGAGGATGTTTCACTGATGAGCTCCACGCCTCACACATTGTATTGGAGGAGTTCACACACAGGACTGCTGTGTGGGAGGCAGAAATACTGAAGTAAAGGTAGTACAAAACACACAGTGTAGAAATTTCAAAGGCAAATAGTTCTTTTCTGGCTCCATAGGAACACCTACAACTTCTGTGTCAGGTTTTTTTTTTTGTGTGTCTGGAGTCTATGTTAAAGTTTTTAAACATAATTCTGTACAACTTTAACACAAATAATTTTGTCTGACTTCTAGAACAGGGACATAACAATTTTCCTTATACACTGTAAATCCACATAAGTTAGTGTAAATACTGAAGCAGTAATTCTAGAGTACTTTTTTTAAAATCTGCTATAATATTTGAGCAACATTGTGTTATGAATCTGCTTGCCTAGGTGTACAAGTGTCAGTTCTACCTCACAGCTGAAGCTGGGGCCTAGCCAATATATTTAATTCCAGAGATATTGTGCTTACTCAGTGAATACAGTTATTATTTTCTTTGCAAAAGTGCTGATAAAGCTTATAAAAAACAAAAATACAGATCCTCTTCTAACTTGAAAACAAGATGAGTATGTTCTGTACTCAGACTTCTATTTTCAGCATTGTTCCAAGCAACTGAATTAGATTTGAAATAAAATGCAGTTTATTTTTTTAAGGAAATGCAGCATTTATGTTGAACACCTTTGGCTCTGAAGTGATTTTAATGGTAACAGAACTCTCTATACAAATAAGATACTGTTAGAATGATTTTTTTTTCAATGTATAATGATACTACAATATTTTATAACAGTGGAAAAAATATTATATATTGTTTCTGGACCTGTCAATGTTTGGAGTTATGTCGTTGGTTGTTTTGGGGTTTTTTAAATCTATATCTATTAAAAAAAAAGAGTGGCTCACTATGCCTTAATCCATTTAAAAAGGAAAAAAAACCTAACTCCAAATGTGTTTTATTTTATAACACTTGATTTGAAGAAAAGTGTCATATCAGTGATTACCCTAAATTAGCATTCAGATTATATAGGTGGAAGTTATCTAGAAAATCAGATTTCTCCGCAGTAAATTTTTCCTAAATGGTGATAGGAGTTGTGCAACTGCTGTAGTTCAAGTCTTGTTTCCTTGGGAAAGATGGGAAAGGTTTATGGATTTCCTCTTTAGAGCAAATCCCCACTTCTGAAGATGGCTTATCTAGTCTTGCTTGAGCATTTTTCTTTAGCCTAAGGAGACTCTGTAATGCATTATTTTCTTGTACAATCTCATGATTGTCACAGTTGCTGTTGTCTGGACTTTATCTAATTATGATGATTAAGGATGGTGATTATGTTCTCCGTTACACAACATGATGATGTGTAAAAACTTATCTTCAGTTTGTGATTTGCTGTAAACCTAATCCTTTCCCACAGAATACTATTTAGTTGCTTCCCACTTTATATTAGTGAAGTTGACTTTCACTTAGCAAGCTTTCACTAGCACACTCTTTTTTCCCCTTTTAGGATTATGCTTTCAAGTTAAGTTAATTTTCAATTTTAATTCCACATTGCCATTCCTCACAGGTTTTTAACAGTTTGCACATTTTCATGATAACTGAACTCTTCCAAGATCAAAGTTATTCATGAAGGTATTGAATATTAAAGCATTTGGTACAGATTTAGCATTTCATACATCCTTTAGGCTTGGGACTTAATAATTAATATCCATTACTTAATAACTATAAACAATGTGTAGTCTCTTGCGGCTTTATTTAGATCAAGTTTAACAAATGTCAGCAGCTTTGCTGAAGTCAAAAACCATAATATCTCTTTTAGTGAAGGCTGAAACAGAAAAGCTTTTAATGCTTTGCTTTATCTCTCTGGTGTGGCTGAAACATTTTTCTCTCCACTGGGCAGTGGCACAGCCCTTCCCTTCGCCATCCTCCTCCTCTAGGGCTGTCTCAGTTTTCTTTTCTGTTCCTAAATAAGACTCATTCTGTGATTTGGCCTTTCTGATTTTGCCCCTACATACATGCACTCTTCCCTAAAATTCATCCCCTAGTAATCTGACCTACATTTTGCTTGCGTATGCCTCCTTCTAGTGTTTCAGGGTCCTTGAAGAGCTCTCAATTTAGTCAAGTTCATCTCATGATAGTCATCTTATTTTCGCTTTTCATGGAGGTAGTTTGTGTTTATGCCTTTCATGCTCTTTTCACATCATATTCACATTTTATTTACAGATTTCTCTCTTTGGATTTTATAATAAAATAAAACCTAGGAAAGAGCAAATCTTAAGTTTGTGGTTTTTACAGGGACAGTCTTGGCAAACACTGGCTTGAGATATTCTCATGCCCCCAACCCTCTCTGCTGCCAGCACAACTGTTTCTTCAGTGAACTGTGATTTGAATCAGGAAACCAATCCAGTTTAAAAATAATCCAGCAAAATAATTTATTTTTATTTTGCTCTTAAAGCCGAATCCTTTGCTCTGTTTGCAGAACATTTATGCAAACAATTGCCCTAATGCAATTGAAAGCATGCAGAAAAGCTGGCAGCTTTACTGTTCACTTTGTTTGTTTGTAATTCCATTCTCTTTTCCTAGGAATTATAAATAACATTTTCCCCATAGTCTTTCACCCAAGTTGCCCTCAGTCTTGCACTTTCAGTCCGTTTGCCCACTGTTGATTAAAAAAGAAGAGATATTCCAGATTTGGTGTAGTTACTTATCTGGTCAATAATAAAACTTACCCCTGTACAACGGCCTTCAGTACCTGAGGGAAGGCTACAAGAAACATGAAGACTTATCTAAAAGAGTATGTGGTGACAGGAAAAGAATGGCTTCAAACTGAAAGAAAGTAGGTTTATATTAGATATAGGAAGAAATTCTTTACTGTGAGGTTGGTGAGGCATTGGAACAGGCTGCCCAGAGGAGCTGTAGACTCCCCATCCTGAGAAATATTGAAGGCCAGGCTGGAAGTGGCTCTGGGCAACCTGGTCTAGTGGAAGGTGTCCCTGCCCATGGCAGGGAGGTTGGAACTGGATGATCTTTTAAGGACCCTTCCAACCCAAGCCATTCTATGATTCTGTACTGTAATGATGCTGTAATACCTTCCAACAGGTCCCTTGGTTGTTGAAGTCCCCCGTGTTCACCCTGTTCTGTGTTTTGAGTAATCAGCAACAGCACCCAAAGCTCTTGAGTCCTGCATTGCCATGTCCTACAGATTTTCCAGGTGCCTGAGGGGGACCAAAACCTGATTGAAGCTTTTCTAATTGTTTGGAGGATTCGCATTAACTCTCACATCAGGTAAGAATTGGAGTTGTTTAATATTTATTTGTTAGTGATGTGCAAAACATCTCTCTTCTGCCTGGACATGCACTTTGTGGCTTTGCTATTTTTAAGTTGTAGGAACAACATTCTTTTGAGATCTTAATTTCCTGGTAATTTTCATCTAAATTAGCAAGTAAATTAAATAATTTCACACACGCTGCTTTAATACCATAGGAAAAAAAAAATTAGTGACTTTCCTGTTCACCACAGTGCTATTTTTCTGAATACCTCTATTGAGATGTATATGCCATTTATATCTTCCCAGAAATCTAGGCTTTTTGCCATGCTTTAGTCCACTTATTAATTGAAAATCCTCCTTTATTACTTAGCATTTTCATCACCAGTGATTACAGACCTTCACAGAGCTCTGGTAAAGAGAATTCCTTCATCAGACAGACAGCCCTACAGTGTTTCTGTCTCATGTGACTCCAGTGAAGGAGACCAGAGCTCTGCAGGTCACACCAGGAGAGCTTTGCAAGGGCAAGTGCACCTCAAAGAAGGCACCCATCCCAACTTCCGTAGAGATCACAGTTCTTCAGCTACTCCCTGGAGCTTGCAATTCCTTGTGATCTGCTTGATTTTATCAGGCAGTTTTTATCAGACATAGGGATGAGGCCATATGTCTGTCTGCATTCATACCTAATTTTGTCTTAACATAGGATGTCTTGTGGATTTCTTTGTTTTATTTTTTATAAAAATGGAACTGCCTTTTTTTTTTTTAATTGAGTGTGATAAATTAATGTTAAAATAGCAATTAGATATGCTATTTCTAATTTTAAAAGACATATTGAGGGCCTTGTCTGATGTCACACTCTGTTTTCCTGTACTGGATCAGAACAAACAACTATTGAATTTCACCAATGAATTAGGGACCCTGCTTCTTACACCTCAGATAATTGGTTTTTCTGAGTGAATCCATTTGTGAAATTAATTGAAAATCACTGCCATTCTAAATATGACAGTAATTGGGGTTTTTTGGTGGTTTGGTTTTTTTTTCTTTCAGTTTATCATAGAGAAAACAAGGCAAATGCTACCAGAGATGCAAAAGCTGAGGATTTTACTGTTTGATACTGAATGTAATATGCATATTTTATGCACAGTATATTCACTTTTGAGATATGTTTCCATTAACAAAGTCTGAAATAGAGGAATTGAGCTTTAGAGGACGTAGGGCTAAGCAGGCTGTGCTGCAAACACCATTAATAGAAAGCCACTCCCTCAATCTGCTTAAACTTTGGTGAGGATAATGCGGCTTACTCTAACTGATTTTTGATAAAACAGTAAAAGACAAACAGATGGTTGTTATGCCTGAATTGAGAAGTGTACCCTATTGAAAAGTTGCTTCTGCTTCTTCAGGAATGTTTGCCCTGGGGAGGAAAATTTTTCTCACCACAGCTAACATGCAAGTCAAACGCCTTAATGTATTTTGGTATTTAAGTTTATATAAAAGAATAAAGTGAGGGTTAGTGCATCATAATCAGCCTAACCAATGAATTAAACCTCTCAGCTGGTATGAGGTTTCATTTATTTTTTTGCTTCTCTTCTGTTAGCCTTTTCAGTGCTCATAACATAGTATCATGATGTTTTTATATGATGAAGATACCCATTCACTGTGTGGATTACAGTATCAGCCCTCTCTGCATCTTGAATACTGGATTTCTCAGCAAATGCAATTACTGTAATACCACATTGCTGCAAAATGGTGTTCTATTTGTCCACTGAAATTTCACTTGAAGATTAGATTCTGCACTTTGGAAGATACAACCAACAATGCAGAATTTTGAATGCCTCTGTGTTGTGCAGGTGCAGAACAGTTTTTATGCTCTTGTTTTGGTGAATTCACATGAATTTGTGTTTGCAGCTCTGCATGTGAATAAATTATGTATATCTGTGTTATGTGTTTCTGGAAAGTACAAGATAGACATTGGATAAATTAGTATTTGCAGTATTTTTTTCCTAAAAACGAACTGTATGATTTGGAGAGTTTTAAGCCTTTAGTTTTGTTTAAAAGTAACCTCTTCTTTTTCTTCTCTAGGTGTAGAGTCTAAACCAGGTTGTGTAGTGCTTTTTATCAAAGTATCCTCCTTTTGAAACTGCAATTGTCATTGTAAATAAATTCATTTTATGCAGAAGTTTATAATCTTGTACAAAAGATCCTTTATGAAAAATGATCCTTTATTTGAGTTTCTGTAAACCACCTATACTTTGTATTAAGTATGTAATGGTAGAATTTAATCTAGGATTTCTGAAGAGTATAAAAATATCTCTTCCCTGACAGTGTCTGCTATAATCATGGAATGTTTGTCTTCCTAATAATACAGTGTATTTGAAAAACAATTATATGATGTTTTCTTATGTCTGAATGCATAACAAATGTAATTGACTTACAGAATAATAATTTGTGTTTAGTTAGGCATGTATTCATCACTAAATCCTTCACTTGTAGGTATGCCTAAAATCACCTGTGCTAGTAAGTCCATTGTGGAGATCACCTTAGTTTCTGGTTTAGGTTGTTAATTTTAAAATTTGTCATTAACTTGCATGGTATTTGTTTATGTTAGGTACAAAGGTTTTTTTGCAGCCGATTTGAAAAGTACAATTGATTTTAAAATTCCCTTATTTCATGTGATAACATTGCAAAAAATTTTGTTAATTCACCCACAGTCATCTGTCTGCTGTTTTTGCTTATAAGAAATTCTGCCATGAAAACATAAATTTAATAGAGCTGGAGAAAGGTTTCTGTGATACAACAAGCTAAATTTAGAAGCTGAGGGTTGCATTTTGTCTTCACTTGTAAAGGGATATAGTTTTGATTTTATGTAAGTTTGAGACTGCAGGTTTTGTCTAACGAAACTTTAAATCTGATTTTATTTTTACCACCTTGGTTACATATTTTCAAATTTGAGTCAAATTAAGTATTTTAAAAATGTCAGCCAAGTTTGAAAATTTATGATGTATGGATGTTCTTACCTTAAATTTCCATATCCAGAAAGGGAATGAGTGGCATTATGCAACTTAGTGATTCTCCCGTTCTAGTGCTGAAAATTATTTGTATAGGCTTAAGATATAAAAAAAAAAACCTGTGATCTTTTCTGTGCCATTTGGTGTTAGTGGCATATTTCTAGATTAAAAAAATAATAATATTGGCAAAATTATAACCCTTGAAGTGTGAAAAATGTACATGTTATTTTAATCTGAAATTTTGTTGGCTTTTTCATTTGTTTGGGTTTTTAAAATTTTTTCCTCCTTTCTCTTATGAAGTCTAGCACAGATCTTGCACTAAGTTGGGTTTAATCAATGACTGGAAGTGCCTGGCTCATTCTGCTAGCTATTGAGCGATTTTCAGTTTGTAAATGACTTGCTTGATTTTGGAAGAGGTGCTCCTCTTTTTTGAGGTGATCTACAATTGCTTTAACAAATACAGTATTTTCCCCCTACTTTGACAGTTTTGGGGAGACACAGCTGCTGTCCACATTTAGAAGTGTTGTGCAGAGCTGGAGCTACTGCGTTGTCACCGTCCTGAGTTAAGAGTTCATTTATGGGGACAAATAAGCTTGTGCCCGCATAATAATTTGAATTATTTTATGAGGTAATATTTTTCTTTATCTTCTTATGGTTTTATTTTTTTTTAAATGGCACCTAAAATCTTATCTACCTAGAGTACAAAATGTTTAACATTATTTTTGAAATAAGACTATGAGTGCATGCACAACGTTGTTAAAATGGAAGTCTTCAATATGCAAGTGCGCTTGCTACCAGTAAATTTTGTTTTATTTCATCCTGTCACACTGGGAGTGAGTGTTGAAAGACGAATGGGCAAGTGTTGCTCAGCCAGAGGGGAGAAGCACGTCATCCAGCCCCCAGAATAGCATCGGCAGTAAATACGGTCATGCTGTTCCTCCCCGAGATAGACCCAGATCACATTCATAGCACCCACCGGCTCTGCTGCTTACCAGACGTTCAGGCCTTTGATGAAACATTTACAAATGCAGCTGCAGTTCAGAGGGATCTTCTGCCAGCACTGAAGTAGCTGACATCAAGAGAATGGGAGGAAACGGGATCACAAGCCATGGAGTTCAAACAAAACGCAGTTTAGGGGGAATACAAATTTAATCACAGTATGAAAACACTGCTCCAAGATATGAACCCGTACTTGTAGACTTCCATTTCATGTTCGCTTATGTTTTCCAGCGACTTAGAACTGCTAAAGCATAAAGTTTTTGTAGAGGAGGAAAGGTGAACTCAAAAATAGCTCTTGTTCAACTATCTTGTGTCACACACAGTGTCAAAACTGGAATTAAAATAAAGTGAAATCAAAGAGAAGCTGAGATTAAAAGTTCTTTTCCAGTTTCAGTTATTTCTCACTTTGTGCAATATATTGAAATGAAGCGAGGATAGCCCTGAAGGTCTGTGGCAGCGGCCTGTCTAGCATGTTAGAGGGCAGATTTTAATTATTCAAGGCCAAGAATTAAACCCTGTCAACTTCTTCATCTTGAAAAGCTAGTTTATCCCTGTGGGCCAGAAGAATATTTTTAGTTCCTTGTCCAAAAGTTCTGTTCATATTGACTCAAGTTAATATAACATTTCTGCTTTTATAATGTTTGTATTTTGCTCTGAGGACTGTAACATACAGGTCAACCTCTGCCTTTGTGTTCTACCCCATGGACTTGACAGGACATTACAGGAATTAAGCCAAGGCACTGCATCTTCCTCCACCCCCCACCACTTTGCACGTCTCTGTAAAATTTGAAAAGCTCCTTTCAGTTTCTGCAGCTTCTCTCCTCTGGCTTTGCCCCCGCACCGGTGCATTAGCTGGGGTGTTAGTGGAGAGGGTTTGTTATTTCAGACACATACCATCGCCTGACTTCTCCCCTGAGCTCGCACAGGGCACAGAGACAACTTCATACTTTCATTTGTATCAGTTACACACACGGGATTTAAATTCATCCCTCTCTCTGTATAGTGCTTTTTTTTTTTTTTCCCTCTCTCCAAATAACTCAGTAAATGTTAAATAGCAAGTATTTCTGTCATCAGCTGGCACTAATATCCTGCTACCTCGTTTTTCTTAAGAAAATCTCATTGGTATTTCTTTAAATGTGATAGGGGAAGTGTGTTTTCAGAGCAGTAGCTCTGGTATTTGTTCTCTATTTGTGAGTGACGTTATGCAGTTGACAAAAAAATCATGCCAGCATGTTTCAGTCAGTGCCAAAAGAACATAGACAGTGATTCAGTGCCCAGATCTATTGCTGCCCAAAACTGTATCTTGTCCTATTTTTACTTTCACAAATGAGGGTCTTGCTTATTGAGAGGAGTTAGGTGAATGTTGTTTGCATGTTATTTGATAGTGAATTTAATCAGCTGTGTTATAGTATGCTGTTCATTTATTTCAAGCAATAAGAATTAAATAGTTTTCAAAATTCAGTAAATATACAGTACATTGATGTATCATAATTGACCACTACAATTTCCTTGTTGCTTCTGCCATACTGTAATTTGAAAAGACAAAGCAATAGTGATACATAAATTGTGTGCTTTGAACTGGGGGTAAAAAAGCCTTAGAAAATATTCTACCCACACTCATGGTTCCCACCCTGCCATGAGCACTTGTGAGCTGGGTTGCCCAGACAGCAACCATGATTTTCCTGTGGTGGTGTGGAGCCCATGGTGGCCCAGGGCAAAACAGCCTCCTTCCCTGCTACTGTGCTGGTGCAGGGTGCTCTGGGACAGATGATGACTGAAGCTTTTCAAAGCACCTTCTCTTTTATTTCTGTCTAACACAGATATCTGACTGTCTCATGAAGTGAGATTTCAAGGACTCTTAATTGAAATATTTTGCCTGTTACTGCTTAAGTTTTAATCCAGCTTGCACAAACATAATGAGCAAACAACAAGAACTAAGGCTGAAGAAACAAGAATTTCCTTCTTTAAATAAGAGCTATATTTCGATGTTGTCCCAGTGATTAATGTTGTTAAAAGAAATGGATCTTCCTTAGTGGCCTCTATTTTTTTACTTGTCAATACCAAGCTGTGGAAGTACATGATTATGCTTTAAAGCATCTTAAAGCTATTTTTTGAGCAGTATACTGGAAAAAGATTAGACGTTTGAACTTTTTTACAAATTAACTTATCAATATGTTCACATTCCCAATGGAAAGTGTAACAAGATTTTTATAAATTTTTGAAAATTTTTAAACTTTGGGTCTGTTTCAGGGATGGAAATAATCTGAATTCTATAATTTTTCAGAAAAGATTGTTAAAACTGTTTTCTAGTCAAAGAAAATACCACATGAGACTTCAAAGAACATTTTAAAAAATTGTATTTAGCTCCTTAGATTTTCTTAAGGCTTTCTGTGTTTGGGTGTCAACAGTTACTGGAGATTTATATTTTGCAGTGTGATAGTAATAGAATTTGAACTGGCCTAGGAGCTGGTATAGAAACCACTGAAGTCAGTACATATCACCCCTCTAACTTTGGTGAATTTTGTTTCAACATCTGTCCAGTCTATTTTACAAGGTCAAGTTGTGCGCTCTGGTTTTGGCCACATAGCTGAAAGGTATTATTTCTTACATTCATTGTTTGTGTTATGGTAATATGTGGATTTTAATGGGCAAGCAAAAGCAAGTGTGCAAACAAAATGTCATCACTGTTAGATTAAAACCAGTATAAAAATCAATACCTGGATGCTATGCACAGAGGTACAAAGTTTTCATTGTTGTGGATTACTTGTCTAAGTTAACATGAGGGAAGATGAAGCATGTGAAATGTTGATAGAGAATTGTTCCTAAAAGCTTGGTAATGATCCAGGTTTTTGAGCCAGTATATTACACATGTGCAAAAACAACAAACATGGGCAAGTATAAAATAAAATTTAAATATTTTTAATTTGGCTGATATGTTAGATTTTATAGTAAAGATGCTGTTTACATAAAAGCTTGAGGAGGGATTGGACTCGATAAAGCATTAATGTTAATACCTAGATTTTAAGGTTTACAGCTAAGAAACTGCACTTTTTTCCCTTATGGAAATATATTAAATCTCTTTTTGCATTTGCGTTAAAAGCCTAATATTTCAGGAAAATTCATTCCAATCATCAAACTGTTGAGATTTATATACCATTAGAACAACTAATATTTTTATTACATCGAAATTACTAATAACTACTTTGAAATAGGCTTACTATAAAACTTCTAAGAATTTTATATAAAGATTAATTATTAAGCAGGATTTCTGAAGTATTTACATATGAAACACCTGCATGGAACAGTAATACTATAGCAGTTAGGGAAAATTTAGCAGAATTTTGTGGTGAAATTCCTGAAGAAAACCTGGTATGATATGTTAAGTAACTTTGAAAAGTGATTAAATACATTCTATTCTAAGTTGATTTTGTTGGATGTAACATGGTAACTGACTAATTATATTTCCTGAGAACATGAATCAGCTATCTAGAATTGCCATTGCTACATGGTTTTATATGCAGTTAAATTAGGGCACAGATAGTCTCAGCTGTGACTATCAAGACATAATGCTGCTCTCGCTCTTTCTATATAGTTGCATATCTGATTTTTCAGTCATGTTAAAGAGAGCTCTTGTGAGTTCTTGTGTCTGTATTGTCTCAGCTGTGTACCTGAGTTCAGTGCTATGTTGTTTTTACTTGTATCATTACCAGTGAAGCAGCATCTGCCAGTGGAATGTAGTCAATAACCATTGATGACAGAAGGTCCAGAACAGAACCTGTCTTACTTTCCCAACAAGTATTAACTCCTCCAACACTATCAATTAAGCCAGTTCTGCACATGGAACTGAACCAATGCTTCTGTTAATGATTCATACACAGAATCCAGCTAATTTTCAGCTATAATAGCTCTGGATGCAAAGAAAAAAAAAATTTTTTTTTTGCCCATGTAGTCTAATAAATTTGGGTTTCAATATGCATAATTAATTGATCTGATAAGAAAAAAGTAGCTGTTTTTTAACTTGCATCAATTACTTTAATGACACACCTGACCTATGTGTTTCTTCTTAATAGTATGTAGTGCAAGGTGAAGTGCAGAATAAAACTGATTACCACAATACTGATTTCTCAGTGACCTATTTTATACAACTGTTTATCAAAATATTTTTTATTTTTGGCATTACCTGTAAATATTATTTTCTTTCCATAATGTAAAAATATGTGCATTAAAAAAACTGGTAGACTAGTAGACAAACTGTAGAGGGGCGTGCACATATACATATGTTTTTGTAAATGTGTATAGGATGCAAAAGTGGCCCAGGAGGGGCCATGTAGAGGGCAAGAACATCAGTGTGGTAGGAAAAAAATGATTTATTACAGAGAGTTAGGGGTCTGCTTGAAACCACAAGTTGCCAAGATGCCAGTCAGATTTGCATTTGCGCTGCTTGTGTATTCATGGCACTTACACATTAAACATGCCTCTGAGAAGACTTTTATTTTGTGTAAATGCTTGTGGAACAAGGTGTTCCAGGATGTGGTGAGCTTTTCCATAATCTGGCCCTTTTGCTTGCTTTTCCGTGGGTATGAGAAGGTAGAGGGGTGGATGGATAGGTGCTCGTCCTTAAGAGAAAGGAATCGTCCCTTTTTCTTCATCTCTGGAAGAGGTAAGGTCCTATGCACAGTATTTTGGAAAAGGGAGGCCTCGTGTGGTCAGGCGTGGGAACAGCCCTGTCGGGCTGGAGGGATCCCAGCCGCAGGCACTCCCTCCTTCAGCCGTACCAGGACTATAAACGTGGACACCGAGGTGGTATTTATCGGAGAATCATAAAATGGCCTAGGGTGGAGGGACCTTAAAGATCATCCACTTCCAACACCCCTCCCAGGGGCAGAGGCACCTTCCACTAGACCAGGCTGCACAGAACCACTTCCAATCTGGCCTTAAACATTTCTTGGGATGGGGAGTTCACATCTTCTCTGGGCAAACCTGTTCCAGTGCCTCACCACTCTCACAGTAAAGAATTTCTTCCTAATATCTAATCTAAACCTAATGTCTTTGAGTCTGAAGCCATTCCCACTTGTCCTGTCACTACATGCTCTTGTAGAAAGTCCCTCGTAATCTTTCCTGTAGGCTCCTTTCAGGTACTGAAGGCCACAATTTGGTAACCTGAAAGCCTTCTTTTTTCCAGGGTGAATAACCCCAATCCTCCTAGCCTTTCCTCGCAGGACAGGTGCTCCATCCCCCTAATCATCTGGACTTGCTTCCTGTATTTCATAGCAAGATGGATGCCTAGGTTAGGAAGAAAAAACCTTGTATATGATTACATCTGCTCTGCCTGAACAAGTCTGAAGAAGGAAATACTGTTCTCACTGGTCCTTCTTTCTTTATTGTGTTATAAGGTAGATACATTTCCTTGCCTCTCTAGACATCTAAACCACGTAACAAAATGTAATTCAAACACAGAAGTCTATATTGTGATATTAAATTTATTAGCTGTACCAAGAAAAACAGAGTAGTGGTCTATGTGGTAATTGACAAAATGACAACATTTTGATTTAAAGGCAAAATTAAGTAAAAAAAACAAAACAGAAACCTGAAAGAATACCTAGTTCATGTAAATTTATAAATAGAGTTCCCAGTTCTTTCCCTTGAGTTACTGTGAGGTGTAGCTGTGAGGAGCAGCCGTATAGCAGCCTAGGCAGGGACCTTTGAGATATCTATGTATTGGTGACTCACAGGTTAAAGCCCTTGTGCATGAGAGCACTCTTACAGCACTCTTACCGTGGACACGAATCTTAAAGAGAAGTAAATCCAGCCAAAATGCCATCAACTGCTTTCTTGTTGTCAGTTTTAAGCACATTCTTCAACTTTTTGAAGAATAACAGTTAAAGTAAGTTCCCCCAAACATGGGATTTACTGTCAGTAACACTGATTGCTATCAGCTGGGATTTGTGAGAAGCCTCTCTTCTGAATCTTCTGAAGAGATTATTTTGGCTTATGAGTCTAGCAGGGAGCGGTCTGTGTGGAAGGCATGGGGCTGCCCTTGTGCCCACTCCCATGACCAATACAGGGCTGGAAGCTGGTTTTTTGTTTCTTTCCTTTTTATTTATAAGATTTGTCCATTACCTTGTCTCAGTGACTTAAATCTATTCCCTTGCTTAACATTAGTCAAAATTTCCCTTAAATGTTCTTGTTATTGGGATACATCTCTCAACATCCTAGGTTCAGGACTTTAAGATACTGATCCTGGGGTTCATCTATTATATAGAAATGGCACGTGGGACTGAGCTACCAATTACCTGAAGCCTTTACTGGGAATTGAGCGGTCAGAATGAAGAGAACAATACTCTGGACTCTGTAATCTCATGGTGGTTTTTTTTTTTTTACTTTGCTAAAATCTGCCTGCTGTTGCTGATAGTGTCTAATGTACCATCAGCAGTCACATCTTCTAAACTATCTCCCGTGTAAGATACAGAGGAGGCATTTCCCGATGATGTAAGCCATTGTTCATTATCAAATGCTTTTCAGAAAGGATCTTGCTTTACGCAGGGAAAATGAAAAAAAGCCTTGCAAAATGGTTAGATTTTCTAATTTTGTCTAGAAAAGAATAATAATTAAGAAACTTTCTCTCTTAAGACTGAAAGAATTCATCTAGAGGCAAAAGAAGTTATTCGAAAGCTTTGTTCCTTCTTGCTATGCAATACAGGATCATTTTGCAATAGAGGATCTATGCCCATAGGATCCAATTCGGCATAACTTAAACTAATTTCCCCCATCCCTCTCCTCCAAGCTCCTGTTGTCAACGTCCCTGAAATTTATACTGGAAGCACTGCTTCAGAAAAAAAAAAAAAAAACAAACCAAAGCAAACCGAAACAAAACCCAAATAAATGTAAAAGACTAATTCCTGCCATGTGACCTTCCCTACTTGCGCATCCATCTTCCTGTGCTTCCTTAGGGGATGCTGCAGACGGCTTTGCAGGCGGTTTCCCCTTCGGAAGGGCTGTCCTCCGAGCAGTGAGGGTGGGGAGAAGACAGGGGTGTCCCCCGCATCCCCCGGGCATCCCCTTCGGGTAATTTCCAAGAGCGGATCGGCGCTCCGCGCTGCCTCCTGCCCCTCCCTGCGGCGCAGGCCGAGCCAGGCCCAGCCGGGCCGAGCTGAGCAGAGCCGAGCCGGGCATGGCGCCGCTGGTGCTGTACCACTGGACGCAGTCCTTCTCCTCGCAGAAGGTGAGGGGCGGGCGGACCGCGCGGGGCTCCGGATCGCTGTGCCCACAGCCCCTGCGCGCCCTCGGCGGCATCGGGGCGGAGGGATGGAGGGAGGGGAGGCGGAGGAATGAGGGACGGGCGGTGGAGGGATGGGGGATGGAGGGATGGAGATGGAGGATGGAGGGGAACGGCCGCGGGGACGCCGAGGCGGGGCCGGGAGAGAGGCCGGGCGGGGATGCCGCCCGGGTGACCCTGGCGGTGCTGTTCCAGGTGCGGCTGGCAATAGCCGAGAAGGCGCTGAAGTGCGAGGAGCACGATGTGAACCTGCCGCTGAGCGAGCACAACGAGCCGTGGTTCATGCGCCTGAGTTCCTCCGGAGAAGTACCCGTCCTAATCCATGGGGAAAATATCATTTGTGAGGCAACGCAGATTATTGACTACCTTGAAGCGACGTTTGTAGATGGTAATCCCACAGGCATTTCAGTATGTGGTTCTTCCTCTCACCCCGTAGCCAGCAGCAATGCTGAGGGCAGCTGTCACTGCAGGGCTCTTCGTTCAGGGCAGAAAATGTTTACAGTCTCGCAAGAAAACGGCCTCTCCTAGTAGCAGTTTTGGTTGAAAACCTGTCCCTCTAAAATGAACTGAAGGCTTCCCAGCACCCTCATGAGTAAACTTTATAAATAAAACCTACCACCGCCCTCCTTAGCTCTTGAGGAAGGATGGAGAGGCCAGGAATGGCAGCAGCACTGTGCTGCACTAACCCTGGCATAACACTGCCATGAGAGAAAACATGCTGAACAGAGCTGCATGACTGCCTTTGTAGAGCAAGTCCAGGTTCTCTGCGAGATAAGAAGAAACACGCTTATTTTCAGAATAATGTTCTGTAGAATAATGGACATAGAATGAGCAAATTATTTTTGGAGCCAAAATGGAATGAAGAGGCAAAAGAGCAGGAAGAGAGGCCTTGGGAGTGATCAGGTGCAGGGTTTTAAAGTTCTTTGTACTGTACTGTTAAAAGAAAAAACAAACAAAAAACCAAGAACAAAAAAGCCTGCTTCAATTTTTGAAGCAAATGCAGAGATGCATTTTGTATAGATGTGAAGCATTTTGTATTTCAGAGATCTAATGCTGCCATTTCTGAGGCATGAAGAAAACTTCATTGTTGAATGAACATAATTTGTGCTGTCTTTTAGTCAAAAAAGGAGTTTGGGGCCCAGGTAGATCAAGGCTAGGGTAAAATTCATGATGTGCAAGAATACTTCCAGTCATGCTTAGCATAGGATTCCTGCACTGTAATGTTTACATCATTGCAGGAGCAATAATGTTTCAGCCATAACAATTCCTGGAATCTCAGCTGGGCCCAGCTGTGAGAGCATTATAGGGTTGTATATCATGGTCACCCATTCCTAGATGTACATAACAGAGCTGAGTTTGATTTTCTGATTTGAAAGCCTCTTACATATTTATTTTTGTGGGTTGCTACATAGGAATTGGAATCATGAAGCATTTTAAAATTAACTAAAAATATCATTGCTCTGAGCTGCAACCACACCTTTGATTTATGCTGGGGAACAAGTGAAGCTTTCTTACCTGTGGCTGTGTCACCTGTTCCAGATGGATGTAACTGAATGAACGATGGTCAATTAGATGATTCTTCTTTTCTTAACTTTATTTTTAACTTTGTTTTGCAGAGGAAGTACCAAGATTAATGCCAGAAGAGGGGAGCATGTATTATCCAAGGGTGCAGCACTACAGAGAGCTTTTAGACTCCTTGCCTATGGATGCCTACACACATGGCTGCATCCTGCACCCTGAGTTAACAGTGGACTCCATGATTCCAGCCTATGCTACCAGCAGAATCCGCAGTATGTTCTGGTGTAGCTCTGAATGTCTATAAGTTAGTAGGTTACTGCAATACATTCATCTTCTTTCTTAAGTCCAGCTTAAACAAAAAATACTGAGCAGTTTATGAATTTTAGTTGCAGTCCTTGATGATTTCTGCGTATTTTTTATTGATTGTGTATTTTGTTGTGATTTGAAAATGGGAAAGAGGAAGTGTTATTTTTGAGGTCTCTTTGGAGATAGTTTTTGAACCATGGCAACATTTTAATTGATGCCTTTATGTTTCCTTCTATGTATTACAAAAGAACTAAGTAATTCTAGGACAAGTATCAACTGCTGACAGCATGGCTGGATGATAATTGCCTGTTTAGAGTTACATTCTGAGATCTCTGATTTTTTATGTCAATGTCAATGGCTCATATAGTGTTGAACTTTTTTTTGTATGATGTTTTAGAGTGCTCTGTAGAACAAAGTCAAATACTACAGAGTCTTTGAAATGTAATACAACAATACTATTAGTAAGTCCATGATATCACAAAAGGTGGTATTGTGTTAGTTTGAGAAATCATATTTCCAGCAAAATGTCTTATCCTTCTTAGAATTTTTGGTAAGTCAGTTCTCTTATTAGCCACACTGTTATGTTGTCAGAAGTGAAGGCTGGCAGATCATTTTCCATATAGATGCATGTCTTATGTTACTGAAGTAACATAGAATCATAGGACCATAAAGTCATAGAATCACAGAATGGCCTAGCTTGGAAGGGACCTTAAAGATCATCCAGTTTCAATGTCCCTGCTGTAAGCAGGGACACCTTCCACTAGACCAGTCTGTTCCAAGCCCTACCCAGCCTGGCCTTGGACACTTCCAGGGATAGGGATAGCTTCTCCAGGAAATCTGTTCCAGTGCCTCACTGCCCTCACAGCAAAGAATTTCTTCTTTATATCTAATATAAATCTACCTCCTTCAGCTTAAAGGCACTCTCCTTTGCCCAAGAACATGAATTATTCTCTTACATTAGTGCATTGTCTGGTTTGGGGGTTTTATTGTTTTTATTTTCCCCACATGTGGATGCCGACTGTTTATTGAACAATTATGTTTTACTCATAGGCATTGTGGATAGTTTTTCTGTTTGCACATGGTAATAATTAGTGCTTTTATTACAGTTCACTTTACGACATTGTCTTCTGCTTTTCTTGCTATGTGTATTCTTCCACTCTAGCTTCTAGTTGCTATAAATTGTTCTCAGTTTGCACATGTTCATACTGGTCGAGCTAACATTATTGCTCATCTAAATTGGGATGCTTTCTTATCTTTTTATGCTTAAAGCATAGCCTACATTTTTTGTTTTGAAGCTTTGAAAAGCCTGTGGATGTTCCTTAGCAATTCCTTTGCATGTTCGAGCTTCTCCTGGATGATTTCACTTTTAGCTTGAAACACTTTTTTTTTTCAGCCTGCTAGATATAATAAGGCATGAGCCAGTTGTGTGTTATGTTTATGTATACAAAATTGAAGTAAGTAATTAATTGCATATGTAAGATTTTAGTTATATGAGTACATCCTTCAGTTTCTTCATACATTATATTGAAGGATGGTTTTCATAGTCATGTTGAAAGGAATATATAAAAAAGTGAGTTGGATAAAAGAATTTTTATCAGTTTAATTTATCAGACTTAATTGTAATTAAACTTTATTATCAAGTACAAGTGAGAGATGATTCATGCTCTAGAATTATTCTTTTGTTCTCAGTTTATGATTAGAAATACTTATTTTTAGAATATTTATAAATCATAGTCTTTTGGTATTCTAGGTTTATAAGTAAGGGATTTTCAAGCAAAACCCCATTTTTGGGAAAAGGCTGTACACATGTAGTAGAAATCAGTAAAATTAACTTAAACTTTTCACATCATTATTTCATTAAATCATGTAATGGATGTTTTTCTATGACATGCTCATAGTTCTTAAAGAACATTTCCAAAAGAATCACAGACTTGAGCATCACAATTTAGCTAAGTGAAAACACCTTGGCTCCATATTCAATGGCATTTAGGCTTTTGCTGTAAAATTATGCTTATGATGTACAGTGACAAAAAATCCCAGTGTGAGCCTACCAGCACTTTCACATTGCAAACTGATGAGCTGAAGGTGTGGCAGGACAATTTAAAAAGCATTTAACTTTTCCAAAATATGATGTATTTAAATCCTAACCTGGTGCAGATGCTGTACTGAAGCAGCCCTTCTAATTTCTTTGGTATGATATTTGTACACAGGTGATTTATCAGATCCTATGGATTGCATTATAAGTATGTTTGGATATCTAATTGTCATTCCTTTTAAAATTTATTTTGTAAATTATTTCTTTTAATCAGGCCAAATAAGTAACACAGAATCAGAATTGAAGAAACTTGCAGAAGAAAATCCAGACCTTCAAGATGCCTATATAGCAAAACAGAAGCGCCTTAAGGTAAGAAACCCTTTTATAGGGGCCCCTTTATTATGAGCTTGTTACTGTTAGATTTTTTTGGTCATAATATAAACATTTGTTTCCCTGCAGGGGTAGGCAAATCTTAATATCTGGCATCTCTAAAGTTTTCTGCTGTTTTCTGAATTGTCACCAGTATCTATGTAGTATCCAGCTGACTATGTGGAGAAAATAATCACATTTCACAAATAAACACTGTAGTATGCTAACTATAAGCTTCTCTGATAAAAGTATAAACTCTGTACGATGATTAAAACACTAACTTGTATGTCTATTTAGTCCAAACTGCTGGATCATGATAATATAAAATACCTAAAAAAAATACTGGATGAACTGGAAAAAGTTTTGGATCAGGTTGAGACTGAATTACAGCGGCGAAATGAGGAAACGCCAGGTAAGGAATTTTACTTGCTAAATCCTGTTAATATTTCTGTTTGAAGATACTGAGTAAACTTGTTGACAGCACCGTTATAAAACAATTTTTAATGTGTCAGATTTTATACCTTTAGTATATATTGATCTATACATCACAAAAGGGATCAATACTGTTCTAAATACTTGATAACTTTGCTGTTCCAGTCAGCGAGTTCTCACTGTCTCATCAGAGTGCTTGATCACATTTTCAGCAAAATAAGTATAATTAGCTGCAGAATTTTTTAGTATTTTTATCAACAAAATAAGAAACAAATTAACTACAGAATGTTGATGTTAAAGGTGTAGGCTTCAGTTCACTATAATGATCACAACCCTAATGTTTAACACAGGTTCATTTTAATCTTGTGCCGATACTCTACTGATATTTGTGGTATATGCAGAATAAGCAATCTGAATAATTGCTCAAATCTTTAGGCAACCCCCTTCCCTCACCCACATGGAAAGCAGTCCTGTTTACCTGCCTCCACCCCAATGAAAGTTAAATTTTTCACAGAATCACAGAGTCATCAATATTGAAAGACAGTTTCAAGATGATCTGGTGTGACCGTCAACCCAGTACCATCATAACCACTCCTAAATCATATCCTGCTGTCTGCTGCCCTGGGCAACTTATTCCAATGTCTGACCACTCTTTCAGTGAAAAACATTTCTAATATCTAATCTGAACCTCATCTGGTTCAACTTAATGCCATTTCCTCTCATCCTGTTAGAAAGGGCTGGCCCAAATACTGAGCCCTGGGATACTCCACTAGTGACCAGCCACCAACTGGATGTAACTCCCTTTATCACCACTCTCTAGGCCTGGACATCCAGCAAGTTTTTCACTTTATAAATAATGTATCCACCCAAGCCAGTTTACCCAGGAGAATGCTCTGGGAGACAGGTCAAAAGGTTTACAGATGTCTAGATAATGTCCACAGCCTTTCCCTCATCCAGTAAGCGGGTTACTGGTCATGGAAGGAGGTCAGGTTGGCCAAACAAGACCTAGTTTTGTAAACTCTTGCTGGCTGGGCCTGTTGCCCTGGTTGTCCTGCATGTGCCACATGTAGTGACACTCAGGACAATCTGGTCTGTGATGTTTCCCAGTACCAAGGTCAGGATGACAGGTCCGTAGTTTCCTAGATCCTCCTTCTAACCCTTCTTGTAGATGGATATTACATTTGCTAATTTCCAGGCAACAAAAACTTCTGTGGTTAACCAGGACTGCTGGTAAATGATTGAAATAACTGGCAAGTTTTTGGCAGCTGCCTTCTTACTCTTCGGTACATCTCATCTTGACCCATAGACTTGTGGGTGTCTAACTGGCATGACAGGTCACTAACCATTTTCTCCTGGTTTACAGGGGCTTCACTGAGCTCCCAATCACCAAATTCCAGCTCTGGGAGCTGGATATCCTGAAGGCCATGAGTTTTGGAGTTAAAGACTGAGAGAAAGAAGGCATTAAGTACTTCAGCCTTTCCTCATCCCTCACTGTTTTCCCCTTCATCCAGCAAAGGATCAAGGCTCCTCAGCCCTCCTTTTGATGTCAATGTATTTACTGAAACTGTTTTTGTTGTCTTTAACTGCAGTGTCCAAATTAAGTTCCAGTTCTAATTTTCTCCTGCATAACCTTAAGACATCCTTGTAGTTACCCTCCTACTTCCAGAGTCAAGACACAGTCCTTTTTACCCTGAATTCCAGCCTAAGTTCTCTGTTTAACCAGGCTGGTCTTTTTCCCTGACAGCATATGGGGACAACCTGTAACTTTAAGAATTCCTCCTTAAATCTTGCCCGTCCTTCCTCTACTACTTTGCCTTGCCTGACTGACTCCCAAGGAACTCAGTCAAGGAGTCAGTCAATCTCCTAAGCAGTTCAAAGTCTGCCTGCAGAGGTCCAAGGTGGCAGTTCCGCTGGTGCCTCTCCTTACCTTACCCAGAACTAAAACCACCATCATTTCATGGTTGCAGTGCCCAACATGGCCACTGACCACCACATCACCTATGAGTCCTTCTCCAGTTGAGAGTAAGTTTTCTCCCACACACTTCAGGAATCTCCTAGACTGCCTCTTCTCCACTGTGTTGTATTTTCGGCAGGCACCTGGCAGGCTGAAGTCCCCCACAAATACAAGGGCTGGAAATTGAGAGACTTCTGCCAGCCTCCTGTAGAATGCATCATCTGCCTCTTCATGGTGGCTAGCAGGTTTGTAACACACTCCTACAAGGACATCTGCAATGCTGACCTTCCCTCTGATTTATACCCATTGGCACTTAACCACGTCAGCATCCTAAATTCTGTTTAAATGGGATCAGCCTTCTGCTTATTCACAGTGTGGTTCAACTCCCAGTGGTGCTAATAGGAGTCCTTCCCCTGACTTCACTGGGAACTGTGTGAAGCATCAGTCAATATCAACTGCATCGGCTCAAATCAATAACTTTTTGCATTTAGCTCTATAAATAACTGTTGTAATAATTACTGGTTACTATCACAACTGTAGGTTTGAACCAGCAGTTGAAAATCTAGATTAAATTTTCTACTAGCTCAACAGTGAAAGTCACAGAAAATATTTTAACTCATAAAGGATGGAAGGATTTTGTTCAGCAAACTATGTCAGCCATCATTTCCAGTAATCCCTTTCCTTTCTCTGCTAAGTAGCCTTTCCAAGGAGTCAACTGATACAATATTGGTGAGCTTATGAAACCTCCTGGGATCACAGGATTTTTTAAAACATGTGGCTATTGCCTCTTGGAATTTTGTCTGAGGTATTCCCACTTTGGAGGTTTGTAATCTGTACTTCTCCAGGTCCTAATCAAACTCAGATCTCCTGCTTCTCTTGCAACTGCTTGAATCCCTCAACTACTACTGCTGCCACTGCAGGCATCTTTATTTCACACAGGATAGATTCTTTGGTCTTTTCCATCATCTTAATTAATTCTATGGATGAATTCCCAGGTATCCTTTCAGCAACATAGGATACACTCCTTTTCTACAGACCTGCAAAACCAGTCAAAATGGACTGGTACCAGCTTTGTCCCAAGCTGTTGCTTTTCTCTGGTGGAAAATGTGTTGGAAAGGAGATTGCAAAATTTCCAGAGGGGTGCTGCTGGGCGTTCGTGCCAGCATTTTTGCATGACTGCTGTGTGGGATGAACTGCAAAAGTTACAAATGAGATGGGAACAGAATAGTCCTCCCTATTTGATACCTAGGCTAGAACACAGTACTTATGCTGGCAGCTATGATATCTGTGCTGACTATCAAGTTTCATATCCTGGTTTTAAAAAACTCTTTATTCAGTAAAGTATACTAGTCAGTGCATGTCAGCCCTTTCAGGTGGTAGTGGTGGTTCAGATCACTAACAGCAATGTGTGACACTGCCTGGCAGTGCCTGCTCTCAGCCATCTCAGGAAGATTCACCTCTTTCCTTTGACTGGAGAGAGTACCTGGGGTCTCCATCTGTGCTCCTGACTAGTGTTGAGCAGTGTGAATATTTGTCACTTCCTAAATGTCTCAGTGTAAAACTTTCATGATTTGGGGTCTAAGAGACACAAAAGAGGGGCAGGTAGATAAATTCTGTCATCTCACTGGGCTGATATGTTTGGTGCAAGTCAGTTATCTGATCCCTTTCTTTTTGACTTGAAAATCTCCAACAAGTTGGCTGGAGTTAGTTCTTGAGTGAATGCCATAGAGCTGAGGAACACAGGCAAGATGATAAAATCTTCAGACAAATGGTAGCTTTTCAGTAAAAGCTAAACTGCCTTCCTCCTTTCCAATCCAATCAGTTTAGTTTAATCCAGATTCGAGAAATGTAGCTGAGGAAAATCAGTGTTTACTATGGGTTTTAATTTATGAACCTGGAATGTGGATCTTTTTCCCTTAAAAAATGTAGGCCAGGCTGCTGAACCAAAGACTTTACAATATTGTGCAAAGAGTGGACAAGGATTAGTAAAATGTTAATTGATTAAAGTAATATTTTAGTTGAAATGTTGTTGCTCTTTCATTAGATGGTACTTTGAAGTAGCACTAAACTAAATGTGCTTATATTCCATTAGTTACTAATACTTTATGTTTTATCTGTGCTTAGAAGATGGAAATCAGCCTTGGCTCTGTGGTGATTTCTTCAGTCTGGCAGATGTGTCACTTGCTGTCACATTGCATCGCCTCAAGTTTCTGGGATTAGCAAGAAGAAACTGGGGAAATGGAAAGCGGCCCAATTTGGAAGCCTATTATGAGCGTGTTGTGAAAAGAAAAGCATTTTACAAAGTTTTGGGACACGTCAACAATATATTAATCTCGGCTGTCCTGCCAACAGCATTCCGTGTGGCCAAGAAAAGGGCTCCCAGGGTTCTTGGCACCACCCTGCTGGTCGGCATGCTAGCAGGGGTGGGTTATCTTGCTTTCCTGTGTCTTCGGAAGAGATTTGCCAGCATGGTGCTATCAATTAGAACCAGGCAAAATTATTTTTAAACCTTGTCTGTCCCTGGTGGTGTGTGGAGGGCATCTCTACCCCCTAGGAAAATATTTCCAATAAAATATAAACATATAAGAACGATTATGTCTGTGAATTAGAACATTGTCACAGAGTAATCGTCTCCTGCTGCTGTATAATTGGGTTGGCAATGCTGAGATATTTTTCAAAAATATGTGTTGGGGGGATGACAATGGAAAGAAGAGACTTTCTTTTCAGCCAAGGGCCTATAACTGTGACAGTGCTTTGTTAAAGTGATTATCGCCTCCTTTACCCAATAGCTGACCTAATTAAAATGCTTTTATTTAATAGATATGCAGCAATGTGACAGCTTTTCATTGTAGATGAAACGCTTTATTGTGCAGAAACCAGCATTGTTAAAATACTGAAAATAGCTCCTACTTTAAGTGCTCAGATTAAGATTTAATTGGAACATTGTGCCTGTTGTGTACAGGAGCAAGTTTCTCTGTACTAATTATTGCCTGTCGATTTACAGTTGGACCTTTAGGAATGTGTTAAAAAGTAATCTTGTTAAGCCTCTTTTGTCAGTGTAGTAGTACACTGTACACTGTCATGCAGCAGTACAGGAAAAGACCTGGAATGGGTAAGAACATCAGTGACTTGTGTACCACACAAGTGAAATTCTCCAGAGGCATCACTGGACAACAGATACTAGTATTTTGCTGAAATACAAATGGGAGTGAAACACCTGACATTTATCTTTTGAAAGCCTTTTGGGCTCAGCCGCAAACTGTGGCAAAATAAAATCAAGCTATCTTGGTGCACATTTGCTGCTTTCATTGGAGTGGCTTTTTACAGATGCCTCCATATGAATGTCCCATGTACCCTTTTGTGTTTCACTCTGAGCACTGGATATCTTTTGCACACTTCTTGGCATCATTAGCAATTGCATGTCTCTATAAAATGCTTGCCCACAACGTGCCACAGCTGACTAGAAAACACATGGGGAGCAATGTCTTTTTGTGTAAGCAATTAAAAATAGTTCACTATCTATCAGTCTGATTAGGTAGCCTAGATTGAAGGTAAAGCTGTGATTTAGCAATCTGTTTACTCATGGATAGGGGTCATGTTGATGGTAAGTGAAAAAGACCAATAAGTTTGGAGATGATTTGTACAGCTGTTTTTTTTTGCAAAACTGCACTCATAGCATGAAGGAAAGGTGTACAAAAACATTTTGATTCTTTCCTACTACTCAACAGATGCTGTGAGTTTTATTAGTTTTGAACTGAGCTTCCATTTCAACAAGAAATGTACATTTACCTGAAAGCAGACTTTGAATCATTTTGCAGAAAAAAAACCTATTGGGAAGGACTGAAAATTCTCATGAGAGTTTAGTAAGGCTTTTGTATACTTGATGACTGTAGGAAGCCTCAGAGTTTTCCTTACAAGTTGTACATAGCTGCAACAAACAAAGCATAGCTTTAAGTGTTAACCTGTCAAAAATCAGTGCTAACAGGCCTAAGTGCATTTTAGGTCCAGTGCTGGTGGCTGTGGTCTCTCTGCAAAATTGCATTTACATGTCAAAAAGATCATCTCAAGTTTGCTGGAGAGAACTGAGGCAGTTTCTGTCTGGGAAGTCACACCATCTAATACATATCAATGTGGATAAAATTATTGAATACTCCTGCTTATTATTTAATATTCTGCTAGTTGTCTAGCAAAAGTAGACCTGAATCTCATTACTCCTTTTCAGTAATAAGAAACATCTTGCCTAGAAAACAATGCACTTTTTATTTGTCAAAAAGAGAGTTTTATATAATTCTATTTCATGATACAGTGGTTCTCAAGAAGTTGTTGAATTAAATGTGCTCTATTTAGAAATGCTTTATTATCACTAGAGTGATTTTAATCCAACAATACTATTAATGCATTGGCAGCTTTAACTGAGTTTGTTGTTTGTGTGTGCAAATAATCTGCATTTACTTGTAGCTATCAAATTCTACTAAGTTAATAAACACAGAGTAAGACCTGTAACTTAATGCTTCTCTAGTACATATTTCTGTCAGACCACCTGTAAAATGTAATTTGATCAAGTCACAGTAAAATTAAATATATATGACTTAGCCTTTTCTAGAGTGAAGTGACCACCAGATGTCAGTGGTCCTCCAGGAGTCTGCTGTGGTGTGCCTCTGAGGCAGAAAACCCCTTCTTTACACAGAGAAAAAGTTTGTGGTCCCCATAAGAGGGTTGTGAGCACTCTCATCACACTAGCAGTCTCTCCAGAGCTCTGGAAACAATGGCATGGTCCTACTATAGGTTTGTTCTCTGACACCTGCCACTTAACACTTGTGTAGTTTCTCTACTGGGTAAATGATAGGCTAAGTTGAAATAATATTTCATATGAAAATTAATGTTACTGAACAGTAATTAAACTTGCTGTCTGCAAGGATGAGCATGGATAAAACTTTTACTGCTGAAAAATCTATATTCCTTGTTTGATTCATGTCTGTTAGTTCAACTGTTTGGTATCCTAGTTATTTTCACTGACCTGAAGTACTCTGTGCATTGATTTCTGTACAGGTGGCAGCAAAAGGCTTATCCATGATTAAATTCCTCAAAATAGGATGAGATTTAGAAGCACATATGCTGCATTTGGCTCTTTGTGCAGATAGCTTTTGTGCTTGTAAATTTTCTTTTCAGCCTGGCTTTTCTTTCTGTTAGTTCTGTATACTATTTCAATTGGGTACAGAAGAATTTTCTAGCTTTCATTTACTACTTGGTCTCATATCATGCATCAGATATATTTCATGTCTTTATGTGGGACCTGCACAATAAACATCAATTCTAAGACCACTTTCTTGTCTGGTTTATATCTTCTGTGTCAGTAAAACAAAGCACATTTGAGGATTACACAGTATTGCTGTAAAGACTCTAATGGTATTCAAGGAGAGAAGTCCTTGAACATGTTTTAAACCAGTTTAAAGGTTGCCTTGCATGTATATGGAAACAGAAGTAACAATGATGTTTTCTTTGGTTGTCTGTCTGAGCTGTATATGTATGAGGTCCAACAGAAACTATTTGATAAAGTAAAAAAAAAATAAGTGAAAAAATAAGGAGGGCAAGCAGGTTTTGTACTCTCAATTAATCCATAAAAAAACCCAAAACAACAACAACAAAATCCAGTCCCACTTTGCTTTTGAGTGTGTCCCTGATTCATTGTTGAACTGCAGCAGCTGGGGCTCCTTCCTGTAAGGTGCATGACAAGCATATAATCTGTGTCCACACTGACATTTTCCTTGGTAAGACTAAATGGTGTGCCCCATTAAATGTGTGTTAGTCTGGCCATAAACTAAGCCCCACTTCTTTTTTGTTTTTTTGCACTATAGGAGACTATGTTTGGCCTCCTTCCTTGTTAAGCAGAGGAATAAATAACAACACGTGAGGCTTGCGTGCATTGCCTCTCAGGATCTTGAAAGTCAGGGAAGCTGCTAGGATCAGGTAGACAGCTGGTAGGGTTTGAGTTTCAGGGGATTATGACACCTGTATGACAACTTTGAAGTAGCCGTGGTGCTTTAACATTATTCGGAAGTGTGCACAGAGCTCTTGCTGTGGAAAGTTTATGTCTAAACAGACAAGAGGAAAAAGTGAATACAAAGGTAAGTACAGCAGGTATAAATTCCTTGTCCAGATTCAGGAAGCCATACATCCACTTTTGCATCACATTTTTAAGGGCATTTTTTCCTTAAGTCTGAATTTTATGGGAGCAAGGAGCTACTAAGATTTAGAGAACAGATTAGCATGCCCTAGTGCATGAGGATTAGAGAGAGCAGCAGATGGAAAGTAGGTGAAAAATAGTGGGTCTAGCTAGCTGGAGTGCACTATGCACTAGCACTATGCTAGTTAGAGTATGTAATAATGTCATGGTGTAGGACATTATTGTTTGCTGAGGCCTCCTTATTTTCTCTTTGTTTAGCCAATATTAGACAAAGAGGTGTACAGCTGTGCTTAGGCAATTTATAAGATGTACTTAGGAAGTCAAAAGCATGTAGAAAAATCCCAAAGAAAATATGCTGGGTTTTGTTCCCTCTTTTCTTTATAAAGAAATTCTTAGTTTTGGTGCAGTACCAAGTCATAAAGCCAGGCACTCAAAACTCAGGAAATTCCAGAAGCCAGAGTTCTTACAATACTGTTAACTCACACATACAATACTTCAACAGCCTTTTTATTTCTGTTTTCCTTTCTAAATTACAATCATGGTGCTTAACTTAATGTGAAGTTAAAAACGTTGCACCATAAAATAATTAGTCTGTGGATAAACTTAGTGTTGGGGGAAGAATCTGTTGGAATTTGCAGAGCTAAAGGCCTAAATATCTCTGTGCTTTACGTTAGTATTAGTATTTACTACAGTTTTAAATACTCATAAATAATGATATAGAAGTGTACTGTATAAACTAACACATAATTGCATAAATCAGTATTAATCTACCTTATATATACTAGTATATATTGATACTTTATATACATATACACTATAGTATCCCTATTTGTTCATTTCATATTTCATTTGCTAAAACCAGCTAATTGAAAAGAATGTATTTCGCTGTATTACTTGCCTTTATAAAATATATTTTCATTTATAAAGGTAAAAATTATGAAAATTTATTGTAATTGTAGAATCATACAACATTTTGGGTTGGAAGGGACTTTCAAGAACATCTAGTTCCAGCTCCCATGCCATGGGGAGATGTGCTCCCCTTTCCTTGTTTACTCTGATAGCATTATAACAGTATTTGAAAACACTGGTTATCTCATGACTGTAAGGACTTGAGAATATACATGAACATACTTGGTGCTTCATGTTAGCTGATCATCCAGAGCAGAATCTGAATGGTACTGCATTTGGACTGAATAGAAAGCTTTAGCTGTTGAGAAACAATTGCCATCCTGAAAATTGCTAATTTAAGGCTTGTTTCAGAAAGGTTACGTAATTAAGCACTAGTTTAAGCAGATGATGCCTATGTTTCTGTAAGCAGCAGAAAACAGAGCATTCATAGGCCCAGACCAGATGTGAGGGGACCACTGGTTCTGTCACCTGCTAGCTGAGGCATTCACCTTACAGAAAGTGGAGTCCTTCTCCCCCACTTTGTACTGAAATAGGTAAAACTCACTTCTAGTGACAAAAACCCCTCCCTCATAGATACAGTGCAGTATCTATGCAGTAGGCTCAGGCTCCCTCAGCACAAACCACACTTGTCTTTACAGAAATCAGAGGCCATTCCTTTGACAAAAGGTAGTTTGGACATGTGGAGGCTGAGACTGTCAGTCACTCAGCAACTTGATGGAGAGCAGGGCCTGCCACACAGCTTCCTCTGCCAGCTATGTTTAAAATCCAGCAGCAGCTGGAAAATGCCAAGCTCTTGGTGAGGATGTCTTCAGGTACACAACACAGGTCTGGGGAAAGGGAAGGAATTCCAGACTCTGGAGCCTAAACAAAACCAAGGAAAAGCTGTCCAGAGAAGTTCCATCACTGTAATTTGTGATCCAGCTCTGTGTGGCTTTTCTGCAGGTGGAGAGAGGTTTTGGATTGCTACTTCTGAGGACATACTGTTGTTACTCATTTAAACTCTTTAACTGAAATCAGTGAAAGGAAGAAGAAATAATACCTGTTTCTGTTGAATACATGGTGAAGCCAGCTTCCTGATACAGATATTTAAGCTGGATCACTGTTGAGACAGGTACTGTGAAAGCATGTTTTGCACTGTGTAACTCTCCTCAAACACCTTTATACAAGCCTAGACACCAAACTAAAAAAATTCAAATTAGAGGTCTGGATTGCACCCCAGAGTCAGAGGCAGTAAAAATAGAAAGATCTATTGTTTGAATTTTTAGGTCTTCAAACAGAAATAGTTCCAGGGACAAAGATCTCACAGGAAGTCTGTGCCAGATGCTCTTTGTCCAAATCTTATACCTTAAGAATTTGTGTACCCTTCTATTGTGCTGAATTAAAGAGAGCTCTAAAACACAGAATCCACTAAAATTTACAGCGGAAACAAAATTGGCTGATATTGCAGTAACGGAGGTATCAAGATTTCAGTTTCTAACAGAGAGCCAAATTCAGATCTGGTATGAGTCATTGCTAGGAAAAATGTAGTGGTGCATCTACTTACATGGGATCTGAATCTGATTTCAAAGTCATTATGCCATGAATCACATTTTACAACTTTGCCTTGACAAGTTTTGTTTTAATCAACCTATTTGTTACAGAGACAATGAAAGCTGTACAGTATCTTTCTGAAACAAAGGAAATACGCATATCTTAAGTTTTTAAAAGCTGTGTAAGCTTTTAATATGGGCAGTATATACTGAGTCAAAATTTTTGGAATATGGAGTTATTTTTGGAATAAAGAATTCTTTTAAAACAAGTCCAAGAATGTATGTTTAGGACTGATTCCAGAAAAGCATTGTAAATTTTTTATTCTTTGGATTTGAAAGAGAACCAAAAATCTATAGCTGACTTAATTTTTCTGTTGTTAACTGCCAGCTTTAACTGAGATACAAGAAAGCTCCAGCAAATAAAAATATAATAGATTTCTCTTTTATATATATGTATATTCATGTATATATGTGTATAATATACAAAAAAACAACATTGCTTATTTAATTTTCTTAGGTAAAGCATATTAGATAAGAGTTCTGCCTCTTGTGTGTTATAAGAAATTAACAGTGTCTTTTTTGTACAAAGTAAGAGATGGAAATATTCCCATAGTGGCTGGCAGAACAACATTGGCAGCATTGGCTGAGACTGCAGTTCCACACTCATAGCAGCCCGCAGAAGTGGAAGTCCAGCAGCAGCTGAAAGAGGCTCATTGCAATCTGACAGCCTTCTGTGACAAGTGGGAGGAGAAGCAATCAATCCCAGTGCAAGAAGCGGCTGTGCTTGAAGTCAAAGTCCCTCAAGCTGGTTGCAGATGCCAAATGTGTTCCTAGCATCTCTGTCTAACTTGGAATGAGAGAATACCTTGGTGTTTATCACTATTGACTATACCAGTTGTCAGTCCAGGGGTAATGTATTGGAGAAAACTTACATATGGAGTTCTGGAATCAGGAAAAAGTTTTGCTTAAATTTGTATTGAAAATGAATTGAAGATGTATTTGTGAAGAAAAGCCCATTTATACCCTGTTCACAGCAAGGATTAGGTCTGAAATGTGGTCTTCAGCTCACACTTCACACTGATGTGCTTCAGCACCATGATGTTATGGGAGAGAAAAGGGACAGGGAAGATAGTAATGGAGACTCAGAAAGAGGACCTGAAATGGTAAGTTATATTAACAGGCTGATACCCTAAGGTTTATGCTCCATTTGGTTTTGCTAGTTTGTTGGCTTTTTAATAAAAAATAAACCTACACCTGTTAAAGTGCTACACTGTGACATATGCCCTGCTGCCGAGAGGGAAATGCAATCACAAGATGTTGTCTGTTGATGAAAGAGTAGAGCCTTTGCTTTTCTGTGCATGAGAGTTTATCTGAACACCTCTGCTGAGGATGAAATATGTGAGAGGAGGAATATTATTATTACATGGTTCATTGACTCATTCAATAATGATTCTGTTTAACAAGAGATTCTGTACTTCTGTCACAGCTGAAAACACTAATTCAAGATAGCAGTAATTTCCCTGCTTGCCGCCATTAACAATTTATGAGGTATTACCAAATTTTATGTTTTTGCATGTATCATAATTATATCTCACCACACGACCTTGCCTCAAAAGTAGTTTTGTTCTCCTACACTGCAGTCCTTCATCTCATGTTTGTTTGTACAGGACTGGTTCTAATCTGGGCTGTTTGCGGTATAACCTGCAGTTCCCCAGGCTCCTGCTGGCTGTGGGCACTTTGTGTAATGTTTCATCTTAGAATCACGGAATCGTTTAGGTTGGAAAAGACCTTTAAGATCATCAAGTCCAACTGTTAAACCAGCACTGCCAAGTCCACCACTAGCCCAAGGCCCTGAGTTTAACATCTACACATCTTTAAATACTCCCAGGGATGGTGACTCAGCTGCTTCCTTGAGCAGTCTGTTCCTGTCCTTGGCCACTCTTCCCATGAAGAAGTTTTTCCCAACAGCCCAAGAAGCTCCCCTGGTACAACTTGAGGCCATTTTCTCTTGTCTTATCACTTGTTACTTGGGAGAAGAGACTGACCCCCACCTTGCTTTGCTACCACCTGCTTTCAGGTGGCTGTAGGTCCTCCCTAAGCCTCCTTTCCTCCAGGTTAAACAACTGCAGCTGCTCCTCATATGACTTGTGCTCCAGATCCTCCACCAGCTTCATTGCCTTGCTCTGGACACTCTCCAACACCTCAATGCCTTTCTTGTAGTGAGGCACCCCAAACTGCGCACAGTATTTAAGGAGTGGCCTCACCAGTGCCAAATGCAAGGGGATGATCACTGCCCTGGTCCTGCTGGCATCACTATTTTTGATACAGGCCAGGGTTAGCCTTCTTGGCCACCTTCCTTGCTGAGCTCAAGAAAACAAAGAATTTATCAAGCTTTGTATGCTCTGAAGCATGGTTTTTGGTAACAGAAGCTGCTTGGCACCAGTTGTAATTGATACGGCAGATACTTTTGGTACTGACTATCTCTCCATGAGAAAAATATATGCATATTTTCAATTTATTTCAACACTTTGGGCTCTAATTCCACCACTTATTAATATAACTGCAAGTTTTGTGTGGCAATCTGCAAAAGAAAATAATGATTTCTCAGATATTAAATGACAGAGATATATTTACTATCATGAATACTTCACCTGTAATACAAGGATCTGTTTGAGGCTGCCTGTTAGAATTAATCAGGTTACTTCTCAAAACCTGTGATTCCTGACTCAGTAAGACTGTGGGCAGTCAGGACCTGTGGATCAAGTCTACAGTTGATGTCCACATTATGATGTATAATGTGGTCCATGTAGGCAGATGAGGTTTAGAATCAGGTTGTTTTCAAATGTAAAATTCCTTAAACCAATTGCTTATATGGGCATATCTGACAGAGCACAGTATGGCAGGGATTGGTAGATTGGTGATTTACCCAAAAGAAGATGTTTTACTTCACAAAAATTTGTGGAAAATTTTATTTCTTTTATAGTTGCACTAACATTTTTTGTGGCTTATCTTTTGACTCTCATATTCAGACAATCAAAACATAACATTAAACCTTTGCCAGGTAATTTGCCAGGTAATGGGTAGCAACTGCACATTTTTTAACCACGGATCTTACTCAACTCATTCAAATGGTCTGATTAGGAAGTATTTTAAAATACTTAGCAATAGTATTTCCGTCATTCTGCCATTGTTCCAGAACATCACCTGATGGAAAGCTCTACAGAAATGAAAATGCTTACTTCTCTAGTCTGTACTTTAAAAAATTTCACTTCTGCACTTGCAAAGAAATATTGAACAAAGAATAGATTAAAAAAAGCCCCAAGCACCAGAAGAGCTAGTTAGCTGCTTGGTCAACATAAATTGACTCCTTCCTCAAGCTGGAAGAAAGGTCGGTAAGCTCCTACATGTACTATTTATTTTTCTTTGTGTTATATGTGAGACAGCTATATTTCAGATGAGTGCAAGTGGTGGAATTTTCCTTTCCAGCTCAGACCTGCCAAATGTTTAGGGAGTTTACTTGCCTACACTTGAATTTTTGCTGATGAAATGTGGTCACTGTGCTTCATCGAAAGGAGCTCAGTACAAGTACATGGCTTATGGTCAATGGTGTTTGGGTGAGACATTTGCATAATTTTCTCAAGTGTCAGTGACTCCACACTGTTTGCCTAAGTAGCTTTAAGAAAACACTAGGTGATTTTACAAATGGTAGTCCCTCTGTTTGAATATGAACCTTAATGGCCATGTTTAAAACAGGGAGTTTTTATATATGATAAACTATTTTTCATTTAATCTCTGGATGATGTGGTGTATGGTTCCTGAAAAACTTTTTTTTCCAGACCTTTACCAGAAACAGCACAAGAGAGAAGGATGAATGAATAGCCCCTGCTTCATAATTTCAACTAAAACTCTGATAACCTTTGACACAACTAACAAGGGCAAGAGATATTTTATTCTGTGAATTGGGCCTAAATCTTTAAGCTGTTAGTTAATACTGGTTGCACTTGGGCCTTTTTTGGATGTACATTGGAGACACTAGAGAGCTTTTAATCTGCATGGAGTGATCTTGATGCATTTTTTTCTTCTTCCTCAATACAACAGTTGACATCCTTAGCACAGACTGTTTAAGACACTGCCAGTTCTTTTGAACTCCCATTTTTCCTGCATTCACATCCAGGGAAAACATATCATGGGCTATGAAAGTACTGAAATGTACTTAAATTCCCATCTTTGTGTCTTTGTGAAACTTTTATCTTCCACTCTCCTTTTCTCAAGCCTTTGTAAAGTCCATTTCAAGACCATACCCAAGTCCTTGTTTAGTTGTGGAGATTGAAGATATAAGGGTGTGAGAACATGGCCTCCTAGTTCATACTCAGAAAAGTCTTGGCTCTTTGTACAGGCTAGTTTGAAAACTGCTACCATGGAAGTTTTGTTTGTCACATACAATGGTATCTCCTTCTCCTCCAAGAAAATCCATCTGTTGCCAAAACTTTCTGCCAGTTTTTATCTTAAAATAAGTTCAGCATTTCCCCCCACCCCATCACTATTGCAAAAATAAGCATAACCTTGGTTTTCAGATGGTTTTGAAACTAAGGTTATTTCCAAATTTCATAGCTCATTTGTACCCAGTTTTACTTGGTACCACTCATGTTGATACAGTTTAAGCAAGATTTCTTTCTTCCTAGTGTATATTCCCATTATGTATCTATATGCAATAATTACCCTATAAAATAGCAGAACAAAATAATAGAGTAAAACTATTAAACTTATATATTTTACAGAAAGAGAAATAAAAATTTCCACAGGATGCCCTGCCTCAATAAATATTTTCTCCAAAGGTGAGATTGTAAGCAAATACCAGCACTTGGAACCCTTAGTAAAGTGTGTTTACTAACTAAAGTCTATTACACAGGAGGACACAAGTGAGAGCAGTATTCCGTGCAAAGCCAGCATTTTCAGTAACATGGTAATAAAGTTAAAATACTTGTAAAAAAAAAAGAGACCAACAGAAAACAAAATAAAACCAACCCACAAAACCCTTAAAAACCCTTTTAGAAAAACAGTTTGACACAAATGAATTCTCTTAGCAGCAATAAATAAATAATGATTTCATGACACTGTTTATTTACTGTCATTGAAATTTTATCTTGGATCAAAATACGTAAACAAACACACCTCCACCAGTTTTGGAATTAAATACAGGACTGGTATTAAAATTATAATTCCTGTTGATACAGAGTATAATCCAACCAGAAACTTAAATTAGGGTTGAATCACAAGCCATCTGTACTGCTATAAACACCCTTGCTGTATGTAGAAACTAAGTCACAGAAGAGTACTCCTTGTTCAATTCTGATTTTTGTTGGAAAAACACATTTACTCATCCCATTTATTTCATATTGTTCTAATTATCCCCACAATGTGACCATTCACAAAAGGCATTCTTGACCATGAAGAAAACTGTGATGAATTATTAAAATAAAAATTGTAATTTCAGAGTCTACTTTTGAAAGCTAGCCTCTGGCCCAGAGGATGACATCATGTGTCAGTGACATTGGCAGCTTCAGAGTACTGTACACCAGCCACAAACAAAATAGTTTCAGTACTAGTTTAGCAATAAATTATTTTATTATGTAATTAATTTTCAGATTATCAAAACCATTAGTACTTCTTCTCAGTAACCCTTTCTGAGGCCACGAGGCATCATCTGGGACCACTGAATAAGCCTGAACTGCTCAAGAGTCTTGAAGCACAGGCTATGGAGAGTGCCTCCAAAAACACAGCAGGAGCTAGGTGACCAAGGGAGAACCACGTTCCTGAGCTGGGTGATCATGGAACAACCATGTTCCTGTACTTGATCCTGTCATTAAGAGTGTCATTTTTCTTTTGCTCTTCAATTCGGCCATTTCACAGATGCTTTGCTGGCCGTGAGTGCCAGGGTGTGGGCATTAGGAGATTCTGCGGGCCATGAACTGCCCTGTGCCAGCCAAGATGGTTCTGGGACTGGCATGAACACCCCGGTGTGTGGGACAGCTTTGAGCAGTTGGAGGAGCCCAGGGGCCCCTCAGCAGGTGTATTTTGGAATCAGAACGGAGTGCTGCTGTGGGGGAGCACATGTACACCCCCAGGGACTGCGGCAGCCGGCCACCAGTGCTGAGTGAGTGTCATCAGCACAACAGAGCTCTACAGGAGAAGGCTACAGATGTATTTCTGCCCAGGGCTTTCTCCTTCTGCAGCCTTGCAGACACTGTGCCTGGTGACTCGTGTGCTGGATCCCTGCAGCTGGTGGCACAGCAGCTGCAGTGACACACCAGCTGAGGATCCATCACCTTGTCCCAGTCTCTACTGCCCTGGTGGGAACTGGGAACTGGCCAGAGCACACCAGGCTGTGTGTCTCCCTTCGATGGAGAGCCAGCAATGTTTGGCCCAATGGATCAGGAATTCTGCCTTTAGAGCAAGCAAACCAAACCCCAAGATGTTGATGCACAGGCCTGTGAGCTTTGCTCAGGATTGAATTTAGTGCAGTGGGTTAAAAAGCACAGGTCAGACTCACAGAAGAGGCATGTCTGGCAAAGAGCTTGTTGTCAGAAAACAGTTATCACTGCTAAGTGTATGGATGAATAGCAAATTAGTGCTTCTCCAGCCCTTTTGCTGTGCCAAGCTGTTCCCTCTTGGCTGTACAAAGGAAAAATGCTTTTCCCTAAAAGGTATTTTTGTAATGAAAAATCTCTGCAACATGGTTTCATCTATGAATAATTAAGATTTAATAAAATACAGAAGTAAAGCACATTATCTGTACATCATTACAGAGTACGTAGAATACATTTTTCAATATGTGACTGTTTTGGAATATCTGCTCTTGAACTAGATTGCACTTCAAGGATCTATTGTCATTAAGTATTTTCCACTATGGACATTGTGAAATATTTGTTTTTTACAGTTTTAGAAAAACACAATACATTTACAGTAGAAAGTAAGAAAATAGTCATTGGGTTGGGATTCCTTTGGATACTGTGCTTTGGTGAGTGTGTAAATTTTGTTTTCTTTTTGGTTTGTAGAAAAAACATATGTATGATCCTTCTCTTTGAAAGGAAAAATAATATTTCATTTTAGTGATATATAAATAAATCCCATAACCTGTTATAAAACCCCAACTTATGCCTATTTCCATTATGCCCTATTTATTATGTACACAATGCCATTTTCAGTTTTTTACTCCATGTGGCTTTCTCGCTCTTTCTTCTCAAATTTTTCTGCTAATTGGCACATGACTTGCCACTTCCCCAGTCCAGTCCTGGGAGCCTGGAAGACACCAGACACTGGGGTATGGAGCTGTCCCTGCTCCTGCTCAATCCAGTGCAGTTCTACTTGGGCTATACCTGGAGCACTCCCCTAGCTTAGGAAGGATGATCTTCCTTCTCACGTGAAAGTTCAAACATCAAGTACTGAGCAGTGCGGCAGGTGAAAACACTGTAAAATTTAAAAAAATGGTTTTTTTCATTCTGTTTCACCATACACAACTCCACAATGCAATAAAAATACAGTTAGAAACCTCACATTTTTACATGCTAAATTATCTGCAGAATTGCAGTTATTTTATTGAACTTGACAGATAGTGAAGTGAGATTTTGTTGGTAAAAATACATCTGTAATTACATTTATTGTTTCTGATATCAAGCGTGGTTGCAGCTGCTGCTTGAAAATTCATAACCACAACAGTGTTTGAATGAAGTCTAGGGCAAGTAAATAATAAATCCCTAGAAAACATTTTGAAACATGATTGTGGCAGCTCAAAAAGAAAAATCTTTGGACTCATGTAAAAAAGGTAGACCAGACATTACTTTTTAAATGATAAATTTATTATCAGGTCAGTGATTTAACAGGAGATAAAAAGAACTATGAAAGAAATAAGTAAAAGTAAAATGCAAAGACTATCCTACCTCCTCTCTTATTTCATATTTGGTCTTACCAATTTATGTAATTTGATGAAAAACTAAACAAGGTAAATGAATGATCCAAGTCATCAGGCTTAAAATGGAAACACTAGAGGGATGGTTGCTCCACTAGAACATGATTTTGAAATTGAGATACCTTGTGTAGGCCAGAATGTACCATTTTAATGTCACCTGTGGTAAAGCAAAAAGCGTAAATCTTCTTGCCCTCTTCATCCCTTTCCTCCTGTGATACAAATGACATTTTTATCTTTCATGTTTGACTAAACCATTCCCATCTAACTAGCCATAAAGTTTCCAGGAAACAGACTGTCTGTTAATTCCTTTGCTAGCTCATTTTCAGTAGTTAATTGCACTTCTTTCAAATGATGATCTGAATCTATGTATTTGAAGTGTGTGTTAGATTATAATTTTCCACATTTAAATAAGCTCAGCTGTGCTTATCATGACTTCAAACCCACTCAGAGGAATGAGCATGAAACCACACAGATTCCTGTCCTTAAAGACAATGACTTCCATGTCCAGGTCAAGCTCTCACATCCACGGTGATGGATGAGGAGCTGCAAAAATAGTTAATGAGTACACGGTGTTAACATGACCGTTGGGATGACTGTTGGGCTGTTTGCTTAGTTAAACACTGGGCTGTAAGAAAAGCAAATGAAGAAAAAAACTGCCAGAGATAAGCTATGTCTTGGTAAATATTTAAAGACACTTACACAACCAAGAAAGAAGAGAGCTTGACCTCCCTCTTAACTCCTTCTAAGGAAAGAAAGCCCAGAAACTGAAAAGAGTGTAGACTTAGAAGGTATCTTACTTGATCTACAGAACAGATAAGTCTTGGGAAAAAAAGGAGAACCAGGCCATGACATAACATCTGTTCCAGTATTTGTTGTTTTAAAGCCCATTTTATGCTTTGCATATGAAAACAAGCCAGTGGACATCGGAGAACTGAGGCCGTATATTAGGTCATAATTAGGTTACTCTCTTGTTTTAACAATGGTCTCAAGCAGATGTCTAGGAAAAAAAGATAAGATTAGAGGAATGATACAATGAAAATTGCTCTGAGAAAAGTCCCAGCTGACAGTGGCTTGTGGCACAGGGACTTCCTGAGGCAGAAATGGTTTCAGTGCATTTAATACCCCTTGTGTATTGCTTGTCAATGTGCATGTCAATGTCTTATTACACCTATGTATGCTTCTGGCTGTCACTATCCTGTGTCAAAGAGTTTTGTGACTTACACATTTTATGTATAAACTCTCTCTTTTTGTTTGTGTTGAGTCTTTCACTTGATGGCTTAAAGGCCTTTCACACTTGCTGGGGAAAAAGCAGTGAAAAAAACACTTCAACATCTGTTGACAGCAACTTCAAATATTGAAAATTACTTCAAAGAAGTATTTCGGTCCTTTTGAGGGCCTTTGGGCTCTAAGCAGAGTGGGTACTCAGCCAAAAGACAGACCTGCAAGTTTTATATCAAGTGAGTCCTACTTATAGATAGGCCTTAATAAATACATATATGTATATGCGTCTAAGAATGGAATGTTGGGCTACTCATCCCAGAACTGCAAATTCCTTTTTCAGGCGCAGTAAAAACTGGCTACCTGGTACATAAAAATATACCTCTTGAGAGACCCTGAACAGACAGAAGCTTTGAGGACCATTCTTCTAAGAAGCATTTGGACTGGAGAAAGCTGAAAATGAACCCCTATTATTAGATCATTGCTTGTAGATAAAAACAAAATACACATTATTAGCAACAGAGTATTTGTCATTTGTTTCTATTAATAAAGTGCAATTTTAAACTAGTTTCTGCTATGAGTTGAAGCCAATGGTTTATGATGTTAGTGACTGATAAAAATAATGGACCACTTTCCTTCTTATGACATGCTTCCTAAGTCACAGGTAGGCAGCCAGCAGCTCTTGGTTATATGAGTGTAACTCTCCAAAACTCAGTGAAGTTAGTACAGATTTTCACTAGGAAATCTGAATTGATATGGCCAGCTGAATTCACCCACATTCTTTTAATCTAGTGTCAAGGCATCACTTCATCTTACTCTTTCATCAGCGACAGGATTTTCTACGAGCTTTTTGCAAACTGCAGGATCATTTAACAGGCTGATTAATTGGGTGTTCCGACAGTAGCTAGAAGTTCTGTTCTCAGTAAAGGTCTGACATCTCTATACACTGGCTTGAGACTAAATTCTCTCTAATCTCACCTGTAGCTTCCAGCTGAAGCAATCAAGTCCTCTGTTGTTTATAAGGAAATGGTTCCTTCCTTATTTTGTGGGTGATACTTACCCTATTCTTCGCAAACAAACCCATACGTGTTCTATTTTCCCATGACAGCTTAAACAAGTTATATAACCTATAATAATTTCACTGTGTTGTATTTCTTCATGCCTGAATGTTAACATTATAACTGACAAATAACTAACAAAAGCCCAGATATGCTTTATTAAAAAATACAACCTCCTTCCTCCTTTGGAAAATACGTGAGTGTGGCATGACATTGTTTTGTCAGCATGTGTTGCCTTTATCCCATTTTCTGCCAGTGTTTATGAATGGAATGACATTTGGATTTTAAGCAGAAATTTAAGGATGTATACCCTACACTAATTCCTAATATGTTTTCCCACTGTATTCTGGTATAAGAAAATCTAGTTGTAGTGCTGTAGTAATTATTTCTGCCGTGGCATGTGAGAATAACACTGGTTTATACTTCAAAATTTCTCCCTTTTTCAAATGGGTGATATGGATATTTTGTTTTCTTTTTCTTTTTGATATATCTTATGCAAAAGAATACAAAGATATAGTTCTTTTCCAGTACTGGGGTATTTATTTGCACTTGATTCTCATTAGTAAACTTGATAGCAAGTAACACCAACAGTTGGCAACAATCTGAGTACTTCTACTTCGTTTGAGATAGCTAATGATAGACTTGACTGCTCATGAGGACAAGGCTCATTAAATGATTGGATCTTGCTGTTAAATTGAAAAATTACTTCACTTGTACTTTCTGTATGTTTTCTGGGGATATGTAAATTTATAAGCAATATATCAATATATCAAAAGTCTAAGGTGACATGAGAAAAAGCCAGTTTGGAATTGGTGTGGGTGACTGCAAAGAATTCTTCAGCCTTTTTTCTTCCATTTTTTGCTGACGTGGTGCCAGAGCCCTGGCTTGCTTTCTCCCACAGCACCACGACAAGAGAAGGGACCAGCTCCTAATCTGGATGTTAAGAGCTGAACCTTAGAACTGCTGCTCCACAGCACTTCCCAGCTGTCAGCACAAGGAGGAGGGAAAGGATGAGGAGGAAGTTCTCAGTTTGGGTTCCAGGAAAAAGTTTAATCCTTGATGGGTCAGGGACTGAAGAGCACAGAAACAAGGGTCTGCAGGAGCTTATATCTGGGGGAGGTTCCAGGGGGTGGGTACAATTTTTATCCAATCAGGAAAAACCAAGGGAGGTACAGAGTGTGGGGCATACAGCACTTCAACAAATGGGGAAACACAAGGTGGGGACACAGATTGACAGGCAGGAAAACAATCCATTGGGGTGTCGTGGATTAGAGGATTTCCAAGGGGGAGGTCCAAACTGGGCATGAATACCGGGGGAATTGGCAGGGAACTCACTGGAACAAGGGTAGGGATCAGGGTGGATTGACACTCAAGGGGGAAGACATAACACAGGATTGACACCCCAGGGGGGAGGGAGAGGGAACATTCTGGGCAAAAAGGCAGGGTTGCAACAGGGATTGGCAAGTAATTGGGGAGATGTAACTAGGGGCAAACCAACTGAACTGGGGGGTACAACACAATAATATAGAGGGGATTGAACAAAATATTATGAACAAAACACCTCACAACATTTTTCCTTTTTACTCTGAAGAATGCTTTGTCGTCCTCTAATTAACCAAAGAATGAGGCAAGCGAGACTTCAAGCAGTGCATTTCTTTTAAGAATGCTTTTTAATAAGTCCTTTTCTCAAGCTGGGCGTTGACTATCTATGGGTTAAAACTAGTTGTGATTAAAAGAAAAGATCATGTTAGGAATTAAATAGTCTCGTTAAATGCTGCAAGGTCAGGATTACACATTTAAAGAGTGATATTTTCCCTAATTTTGTCATAATCTCATTGGTTTTCTTTTCAAGCTGCACATATACCATGATGACGAAATGTTTTCTGTCTTCACTTATTCATCTTTGAGATGTTTGTTCCCTTACAGAAGGGTAAAGATGAAGTAAGCGTAAATGTTCTAAGGTGTGAGATCCCGACCTGAAAGATGCCACGAGAAGCTATAAAATACTTATCTTTGCCATGCAATCTTTGCCAGATCATCTTTTAGAATTGAAGTTATCATCAATGAAATTAAGCTTTGGTTTAGAAAAACACATTATTTCAGAGCAAAGAGCAGGAACATGTGGTATTTGAAAGCAGTCAAGTTCTCTGATACTTATCAACAGCAACACTTTCTTGGAGAGAAACATGATAAATGAAAATTCTGCACTGCCTTCCAGGAAGGGTTCAGCTCCTCTGAAGAGGAACATAAGTTCAGAAAGAATCACTGATGAGCCAAGGGAAACATCTGGGGTTAGTTAACGTAGTATGGATTAAACAGAGTAATTCCAAAATTATGATAGTGCAACCAAATTATTTCAAAACAGCATTTTAATTAAGTTCCTTACAGCAAAACACTTTTAACTTTATAATCTTGCAGCATGTAAGAAAACAACAGTGAAGACAAAAAAACAACAGATGGGAGATTTTCTCAGTCAATTTCTTAATTCACGGTTGACATGTTTACAGTTTGTACCTACATACATACTGACTAAGGGACTGTGTGCTGGAGATTTCAGATTTCCTAAAATGTCTCCCTAGAAGGGCCAATGTGTAACTCAGCCTTTTTTACACCTAGGCCACTATAATCCCGTCTGAGTTCATTGTTCATTTCATTTAAAATATGTATCTACTGCACAGAAGACTTTACCCCTGAGAAAAGTCCTCTTCTTTTTATTCTTTATTTTGCTGGTGTTGCAACTACTTCAGCGTCCTTAATCCGAGATGTGGAAGTGGGAATCTCCTTGGAATGCTACTGTACAAAAAATAAATGGTCTGAATACACTTTTTGTTTTTGCTTTTAGTACTCTTGCTTCACATACACATTGAGATTTCCTCTGTTTTTACTTTCCATTTATAATCTTCTTTTCCTATAACCTTTGAGTTCCGTAATCACTATTTGCTGGAGTTTTTTAACCAGCTAAGTGATGGTTGTGTCCTAGAGTTTCCAAGACTCAAGATGAGCGGCGTTACAGTGCTTGCTTATTGCATCAGCTAAATGGCAGTACCCATTTTGGGGAGTGTTCCCAGCTCATTGCAAATGCAAACTGAAAAATGCCCTCAAACTGTGATGAAGATCTGCTCACTTGGTCAGAGCATGGTGCTTATGTGCTAATAGTGCCAAGATTGTGGGCTCAATCCCTGTATGGGCCATTTACTTAAGAGATAGTCCTTGTGGGTCCCTTCCAACTCAGAATGTTCTGTGGTTCTGTAAAAGGTGTTCAAGTGAACACAATTAACTGCTGCAAGATAGAGATTGAAAGTTGCTCCTGGCCTGTTCCTGCAGCCCATCTGAGGCACTTTTTCACTGAAAAGTGATAACTGAGCCTGGTGTTGGAGTCTTATGATAAAGAGAGAGTCAGATGGAGTAAGAGCAGTCTAGCTGTTTCCTCAAGAGGCTTTCTTACTTTTCAAACCAGAGTACCTGATATGATGAGGGGTGAGCTGAGGATATTTCTGACTAGCGCATTTGTCAAGCCACACAGTGTTTGCATCAGAATTCCCACTTATTTATCTTTATCAGATCACCTTGAAACTTCTGTTAGTTTCTTCTCATTTAACGAAATGTTCTGCAGCACTGCATGTCCCTTTGTGTCCTATACTCTGATGAAACTACCATGCTTGTGAAGGCAGGTTTTCTCAGCAGATCATCAGACTTCAGTCTCCGAGGAAAAAATGTAATTAGGATGTACCATCACTGCACTTACATTGGTCTTTTTGTGGTTCTTGCATGTGAATGCTGCTAAAGAACTTGGTTTAATAGGACACATATAAGCACTCATTTGAACTCATCCATAACATGGCTGTTGTCCTTTTTCTTATTATCATGCTTGTGGACAGTTGAAGATTGTTCCTTATTTATTTGTGCATGATGTTAACTTGTTGTGTGATATTTTATAGTATTTGCCTTATTTGTAACAGCTTTGAATTTCATTCTTTTGTATGTTGCTGGTTAATTCAAGTTTCTGCCTTTTCTCTGATATACCTGATAATTTTGTATCCTAAGAACAAAGAGAAGACAGATATGGATACAATGGATGTAATGCATGATTTTGTTACTTGAAAAATTAGTAAAGTGACTGCATGGAGCGGTAGAGGATGGAATCTTTAATTTGATAAAGAAGGAAGGGCAATACAAGTATACTTTCTATCCAGTGTTACATGAGAGACTGAGAATCCCAGGTAGGGCCGACATTTGTACTGATGTGAACAATACAACTTAGAACAATAAAACCTTTTTGTTGGCCCTGTACACATCCTTTAATCCTTATCCCTGCATCCCTGGCTGTGGCTCAGAGCAGACAGTTCAGGGTTAGTATGGTACAGGTGACATACAAATAGCCTGAAATCTGACATTTAGCTGTTTTGTTGTGAGATGTCTTGTCTTGCTTTGACAGTATGTTTAAGAAAGTTAAAAAACTGAACAATTTTAATCCCTCCAAATCAGTCTTCTGTAAATTGATTTGTCTAACGTCCCTCTGTTAAGGTAATAATTTCATGAAAGGCAATCATTTGTCATCAGTTCTGGCTAAGTCATGAGATCCCAGGTGACAGAAAGTTAGCTAATGTAAAGCTCATCTACAAGGAGACCTGGAATGAAAATCCAGTCAGTCTGACCTTAGTGCTGAAGAAGATGAAAGAGAAAATTGTCTTGAGTATCACATAGCACATACAGGACAAGGGGGTTGGGACCAGTCAGCCTAGGTTTATGAAGGTTTATGAAGGGCGGGTCTTACTTGACAAACCTGATCTGCTTCTATGACAAATGAGTGAAGGAAAGGCTATGGGTGTTGTTCACTCGGACTTCATGAAAGTGTTGGACATTATCTTCCAGAGTATTCTTCTAGAGAAAATGGCTGCTCATGGCTTGGAAAGGCACTGTTTGCTGGATAAAAAATGGGCTGGATGTCTGGTCCAGAGGGTGGTAGTGAATGGAGTTAATATCCAATTTAATTTTGATGAGAATGTGCATCTGCTGGAGGGTCAGAAGGGTCTAGATGGGCTAGATCAATGGGCCAAGGCCAATTATAAGAAGTTCAAGGTTAAGTCCTGTGTCCTGAACTTGGGTTACAACAAGGCAGCACTACAGGATGGAAAGGGAGTGGCTGAAAACTGCCCAGAGGAAAAGGACCTGGGGCTTCTGGTCAACAGTAGCTGAACATGATACTGCTGTGCCCAGGTGGCCAAGAAGGCCCATGGCTTACTGGCCTGTATCAGCAATGGCGTGGCCAGCAGGAACAGGCAATGGTCATTCCTCTGTTCTCAGCACTGGTGAGGCCACACCTCAAGAACTATGTTCAGTTCTAGGCCCCTTAATACAAAAAAAGAGTTTGAGGTGCTGGAGCATGTCCAGAAAAGGGAAACAGAGCTGGTGGAGGGTCTGGAGCACAAGTGTTAGGAGGATTGTTTAGTCTGGAGAAAAGGAGGCTCGGGAGAGACCTATCACTTTCTACAACAACCTTAAAAGGAGGTTGTAGCCAGGTGGGGGTGCCAGGTAATAAGTGAGAGGATGGGAAGAAATGGTATAAAGTTGTGCCAGGGGAGGTTTAGATAGGGTATTATGTTATTAACCAAAATGGTTGTCAAACATTGGAACAAGTTGTCCAGGATGTGAAGGCTGGGCAATGTTCTTAGCTTCCCTGACTCCCACTTCTTTAACATGGGACTCCAATTCCCTGCTTAGAGTGCAAATTTAGAAAATATTAATTAAGATACCTAAGATTTCTTTTTATGCCAATATCTAATTGATTTATATAACTTTTTTTGGTTTTGTTTTTTTTAAGCTTGTTGTGTGGAAAATAATTGCAGATTGCAGTGAAGTAAGCTGTAATTTGTGCCAAAGAGAATAGAAAATCAAGTAATGCTGATAATCCAGGCCAGGCCAGGATAGCCTTTGGCGCTTCATGATTGAGTTTAATTCAGCAAACCCATTATTCAACTTAAATTAACTCACAATAAAAATAGAGATTTTCAGGGGCCACTGCCATTTTTCTATTATTTTATTAAATTGAGAGGTTCTGCTGAATGAGAAGTGCCTGATACTTTTGCTGTTTCATTTGTTGCACTGATTCTGGTGGAATGCAGTTGTACCAAATGCTATCAGAACGTATTTGACTCTGAGACAAACGACTTTACTTTCATATTTGCTCCTGTACTTGCACATAAAGTATCTTGTGTTCTGCTCCCTGCAGCTGTTGAGAGATAAGGTCAGAGGAGAGCAGTTGGAAGTGCTCAGAGCAATCTGGAAGAAGCAGGAGATGATCCTGTTGGGCAACAAGGGTTTTCTAAGCTTTGTTGTGCCTCTTCTTCTTTCTATCCTATTGGCATTCCTTTTTCCTCCAATCTAAAAGTCAAAGCACTGAGAATAAAGGCTCTGAAGGCAGCTATGGCCTAGTACCAAAACCACAAATGTTTATTGTCATTTGAAATCCTGTTGGGTAACAGAGATTTAAATTTTGTTCTTGGAAAGACTGGAGACCTGTTCTTCTACTCAGGACTATGCAGGAGTTCAGGTACACTCCTGAGAGAGCTCTACTTTCCTGAACTGAGTCCGGCTCAGATGTGTTCAGTTGGAGATTGCAATTAGCTCACAGTTGTAGTACATTATAGTGATCTCTCACATTAGAACTCCCATCCTGGACATGCAATGTATTCCCGATTCCTTCTTTTTTTCTTTAAACTGGTAATTTCAAACCACTGTGCCTTACCAATGTCCAGTTTTACAAAAATGTGTGTTTTATTACATCTTCTCAGAAAAAAAAAAAAAAACCAAAAAAAAAAACCATAACCCCACACCCCCCAAAACCTTTCTTAAGCTGCTTATAACTGAATGCATTCAGTAAATATGCTTTAGATTCTCCACAACTGCATGCTTAATTCCTAAGAAATGCTGATGGAGCAATTCTTCTTGGGTGGTCAAGTTTGAAGCTGACTCTAAGTTTTAGACTACCACCTGAGGCATGCAGTAATCATACCAATATGCACTGTCTGGAGTGTTTTGTTCCTTGATAGCTGTATTTTCTGCTGTATGCCTGGGAAATCAACTGATCTGAATTAGTTTCAAAGTTTTAACTAATTCTGAAATATTTCTTTATATTATTTTTAATTTTGTAGGTTATGAAATTGTGGGTCTTACTAGTGAGAACACTTTTGTTGTGCAAAATATTTCATTTTTATTCTTAGTCCTTGCAAGGACTAATAATATTCAAATAGCATGCAATAGCAGCAGGAGTCATTTGGGAGCAGAAACCTCAAAATGGCACTTGGAACAGACCCCAAAATTAAATATAGATTGATAACTGATTTTTTGAGCATTGATTGTGTCTGAAGGAACAAGGTGATGCTTTCAAACTTAATTGAAGCTCTTAGATAGCCAATCCGAGAATAGAGAAATTAGATTGATGATGATGATGCTAGTATTATAGTGTCTAAGGGAAACAGTGCTTTTATGAATATAATGTGGATTTCATGAGGAAGAGGCTGTTGGGATTCACATTATGTATTTGCTATGTTAGGTATGCCTATGCAGCCCTGTAGATGAGCAGTCATCTCCAGAGAGGCCTGGGTGCAGGCAGGGCTGAGAGGATCATACTGCACTGCCTGCAGAGAATGCCAAGTAAGAGGAAGCATTGTAGGAGAATGTTGTGGTATGCCTAGAGAGAGGTAGAGAGTAGGCAAAACATCAAAACCACCTGGGAGAGATTATAAGAAGGGGAAAACTACTTGTTTAGCTTGGAGGTCTGTCTCCATGTGAATTTCAATTTATTTTAAAGATTTGATTTCAAATGTAATCTTTGAATGTGGAGTGTTGATTTTGTGCCAAGGGCTTGGTTGAAAGTGTTATTCATAAAGCTGGGAGGGTGTCATTATCCAATGCATGGCTGTTACAGAGCAACAAACTTTTACACAGCAGCTTAGGTGAGGAGTAATTTCTCAGGCAAAACGTACAGTGAAAAGATCAGAAGGAAATTTGAAAGGAAAGTTTCTTTTCTGAGGAAGGGTCTAAAAACCTCGACAAAGACAAGAGAGGCAGGCATTATTAAAATCTTGTTCAGATATTAGTCTCTGAAGGCTGCAAGAGTAAATTTGGAAATGTTAAATTTAGTGGGGGAACCATTAGAAGGGAGAATGGTGAAATGTTGAGTTTCTTCTATTGCCTTTTTGTAAGTACTTTTCCTGTAATGCAGTCTAACAGAATTGAAAGATGATTGGTTGAAAATTGGAAATAATGATAAATGTCCCTCTCTGCTCCCCCTGACACTATTGATAAAATTCTATGTACATAAAAGATCTAAAAAGAATTCAGGATTTGCTGATGCTAGCCTCCATGTTTAGTGCTGAGCTAAAACTATAGGCTAAATGCTATGAATTCTCATGGTTCTCAGGGAAGAAATTGTTAACCTATGGAAAAAAATTTTTAGAGGAGGTTCCATGTCATGAAAACCTTTTAGGAGCCTTTACACTGCAGTATGTAGCACTGACCACTGACACATAAGCTGGAGTAGTTTCTTCTGTGAGCTATGTCAATCTCACTTCAAGGTTTTCAAGACTATTTGTGGTAATTCTCCCTGCCTAAAAAGTTTGCTAGTTGCTATTTTCCTGCAAAATCATATCACTTGATGCAGCAGTCTCTAAGGTTACATTTCTGCAGATATTTCATCTGCAGATGAATTATTTCTTTCTCTTTGCTGTAGCGCATCTCTCCATGGGCTCTAACTGCTGTTACATTTTTATTTGCAGTACAAATGAGGCAAAGTCTTTGTACAAAGACCTCACAAAGCATAGCAAAAAATAAGAAATAATCCTGGTTCTTTATCCTGAAAGGTCGTGGGACAACCTGCAAAGAGGCTGAATTACAAAGATGGGACTTTCCACTCATGCATTGCACCTCATAATTTTCAGAACAAGCAAACAAAACCTTTATGTTGATCTGCTTACTTTCTTCAGTGATATGTTACTGAAACAGTCCGGTTGTTGCTAATGTTTTGCAATATCTCTTCTGGGCATTAGACATCAGTTTTGACTTACAAAATGTCTGCTCATTTCCTAAAATGCAATACAATGCTCATTTCCTAAAATGCAAGACTCTGGGGTATGATAGCATTGAAATTACAGTCAAGCCTTTTGAAACACAAAAAAACCCCACGCAAACAAACTAAAAACCCCATCAACCTCTCATGAATTAAAACACTTTGGTCAGCCTTAATTTGCCTCTTGCACATATGTACAAAATAATCTTTAATAATTCAATTTTCTGAAGTCCCGACCCGGAAGCCCCATCCTGTTTCTACATCAGCTTTTTAGCTCTGTCCTGACAAAGTACTGGAGAGGCAGCACGACACAGTTGTATTATCACAAATTGCAGTATTATAAACACCAGAAGATTACACCAGTGATAATAATGTGAGACAGCACTTAAGGCAAATGCAACCCTCACAACCACGGTAGTTGGTGCTCACGATTATGTCCCACATGAATCTGTGCTTTTTGGGGAGCGCTGGCTTTGAGACTGTCTTGGAGCTCCCTCTGGTGCTTCACTGCTCCAGTGCAACGAAGAATTCAAGTCACGACGCACGTCCACAAGAAAGGAATGAGTCTAATTAAACAGAAGCAGCTACAACAAAAAGCCTTTGCATCCTTTGATTTGAATTTTTATACCTGAAGGAAGGTAGATTTATATTAGATACACAGAAGTGGTTTTAACAATGAGTCTGCTGTAACACTGGAATCCAGAGAGGCTGCCCAGAGAGATGGTGGGTGCCCCATCCTGGAAATGTTCAGGATTGGATATTGGATGATGGATGCTCTGAGCAACATGATCTAGTTGAAGATGATCCTAAATGACATTTTAAGGTTCCTTCCAACAGCAAGTATTCTAAGATTCTGTAATTCTATGATTCTATGTTCAAAAGCATTAAATTTTTTTTTAAAATTGTTTTTTTTATTTGCCTAACAACCATCTGCTATTTTCAGGTAAAAAAAAATGAAGTCTTTTAATCTCAAAATGTATTTGTAATAAACAATTATCTCACAATTATTGTACTGAAGATACGAGTTCATCTTTTAGCCTATGTTTATTTTTGGGCCCCTCACAAGAAAGACTTTGAAGTGCTGGAGCATATCCAAAGAAGGTCAATGAAACTACTGAAGAGTCTGAAGCTTCTGAGTGATCCTGAGTTGTTTAGCCCGGAGAAAAGGAGTCTCAGGGAGGACCTTATTGCTGTTTACAACTGCCTGGATGGAGGCTGTAGCGAGGTGAGATTGATCTCTTTTCCTGAGTAACAAATGATAGATAGGACAAGAGGAACTGGTCTCAGGTTCTGCCAGTGGAGTTTTAGACTGAATATTAGGAAATACTTCTCTATGGAAAGGGTGGTCAAGTATCAGAACAGGCTGCCCAGTGAGGTGACTGAGTCACTGTCCTGTGAGGTATTTAAAAGAAGTGTAGATATGGCACTTAGAGACATGCTTTAGTGGTGGATTCAGCAGTACTGGACTAGCAGTTGGACCTGATAATCTCAGAGGTATTTTCCAACCTAAACAATCCTATGATTAATATAAGAAATATTTAAAATAAATTACTGGAGTTGCTTTGCTCTAATTTCATAGTTTCTTCTCTTTGCACTCTTTTTGGACTTCACTGATTTTACAAAACTGCTGAACACTAAAAGGCTCTTTTTTGATGTTAATGGCTATGGAATGAGTGAAAAAACTTCTGTAAGTAGAACACATTGTAGAAAGTCCAAGTAGATGAATAAAGATATTTTGTACTGCACAAATCTGAGCTCTGTCGATCTCCAGTTAGCAATTAATATGTCTTTGATTTCTCTTCATGAGGCATAATTTTCATTCAATCAATATTGCAAATCATTTGGCTTTGTTGACAGACAAGACAGGCTTCTATGAAGTCTGCAGAAGCTTGCTTATTTTTTGCTTTTTGTATTTTTGAAACTGTCCAGTTTCTCCTGTGTGACATTAAATAAAGAGAAATAATTTGCAATAATTACAGCCAAATATGCTTCCATTTGATTGATGAAAAGAGAATTTTGCTTTTTTTTATGGGACACATTATACTGGTATCTGTTGATGAAAATCAATGGGATCATTGATGAATTGATATTTGGAGCAAAGCTAATCTGTACATATTTGTTTTCTTTCTTTTTTTGGCACCATTAAAACAAAAAGTATCTGTTGGTTTAGATGTTGGCTACACGTGTTAGTGATAGTTGGAAAACTGAAAACCTCTTGCCAAGGTAAATAGCTTTCATCGAAGTGAATTGCTATCCAAGAGTCTGAACCAGCAAATTCTTTCTGCTAACATTCTAGAATTCTTGGGGAAGAACAGTGAAACCTGCATGCAAAGGGAGGAATAGAAAGAAAAGACTGAGAATGATGCTTTTGGCAATTCAGCTTGCATTTTATTATTCTTTTGTCAGCTTGAACCTGTAGATATTTCTGTCAGTGTGCCCATATGGGCACCCCATTCAGCCTGTCAAGTCTTCTGGAGTTGAACAACAGCTTTCAGAGTGCCAACCATATGTTTGGATCCCACCTGCAAAACTTCAGTTAAATAAGCAAAGGTCTCTTGAGAGATAATTGTCTTCAATGTGATTTATTATGAATACTAAGCCAAACACAGTGTAACTCTATTGTATTTGCAATGCAATCTTGTCCTATAATATTAAGTATACAGGAGAAAGCCTTGCTGTAAGTCAAAATATTATTGAGGAAATAATACATTTTTGATAACACTGAAATCTTAATCTCTGAATTTTTGGTAACATGAAATCTGTATAAAATCTTTCCTACTATATTTTGGCATGAGCCAAGGCACTTGTGGTGGGTTTAGAGCTAGCTAAACTCACCAGTGCACTTACTTATTTTTTGCTGTGAGATATAATTTTAGAAGGAAAAACAGTCTTAAACTTTAAGACTATGAAGAAAGTTTTATTGACAAAATTAAAAGAATAGGAAAAAAGGGAAAAATTAGAATGAAACTTCTAGAATACTTTCTCTCCCCTGCCTACCTTCTTTTTTGTTTTTCACTTGACAACATAAAACAAAACTTGGGATTTTAAATCAGTTATTACTTCTATAATAGTCTTTCTTCAGTTCTCACAGGGTGAGGAGTTTTCTTTCATAATACCATGGAGAAATATTTACAAGAACACAGTCTTCTCGTGGCTTTGCATCTTCACAATCAGCAGCTGCCCGATTTAGAAAAAATCTGCTTTTGTAAAATTTTTCTCATTTTCACAATTGAGTGAACGGGCCATGTCAACACATAGGGCACCATTTTTAAGGATAAGCTGTTCAAAGGCACTGATTTCTACAATTATCTTCAGATATCTTCTATCTCTAAGAATAGAGATCTTTTCCTTTTCTCTTTGAGACACAGAGTTTTCCTTATTCTCATCTCTCTCTCGACTTAAACTCTATGGAGCATCACTGCTTCTGCAGAGCATCTGCTGCCTTGCTTAAGTTCACATTTGAACACTCTATCATCTTCTTGTACTTGTTTTCTCTCATGAATTAAAGGAAATACTGTAGTTATTATAGTCTATTTTTCATGGCATTACTTTCAGTTCCAATATTTGGACATTTCTTCATTCTCCTTCTATCTGATACTTAAATTTTTTTTTAACTAATCCTGGTGTCTTCATGTTATTATTCTGTGCTTTTCTTCTCACCCAAGGAAGAATCGTGCTCTGCAGGACTCATCTGCGCACTGGAAGGGTTAACATTTCACCCAGGCCGGCAGGTGTTGGTGGGCAGTGGCTGAAGCAGTCACGGTGATGGATGCAGCCACGCTGGGTTCTTCTCTCTCCCTCCCTGCCTGGCACCTGCTGCGGGGGGAGGCCGCGGTGGGAGGTGGAGGGGGGAGGCCTGGCCCAGAACCCAGGGAAATCCCGGCTCGGCACGGCCCGGGGGACCAAGGGCAGGGCCTGGTGTTACTGAGATCTCAGCAGCTGTGACCTGGCCCAGCTCTGACTGGAGAGGCCCCCCTGGCCTCCCATCCCCACCCAGGAGCCATTGGAGCCCGCCCGGCCCGGAGCCCGGCCCAGCCAGGCTGCGAGAGCCGCGGCTGAGTAGGGCCGCCCGACCCCCAGCGGAGCTCCACATACTTTTGGAAGCCGGAAGCTGAAAGGGACTTTTTGGAACTTCTTGGGTTTTAAAATGTGATGTTCATGGTGGTGGGCCTAGTTTCTCAATGGTTTACAAAGCTGTCAGTTCTCAGAACTAGACAGTCATCGGCCTTTCTTATACACAGAGGAAGCTCCCAGGAGCTTCATCTCAGGAAAACCATTTCTGTGATTGGTCTTCTTCCTTCTTCCTAAATATCAACTAACATCAAACCAACACACCACTGTTCTGAGTTTATCACAAGAGACAGGGTAACTTCTGCATTCTGCCTCCCATGCTTGTTCTACACTATTGGAACAGCTGTGAGAAGGACAAAACCCTTTGTCTTTTTAGTCATTTGGGCTGGTCTTCATTGCTGAGACATAAATCTGCGTATCCTTTCAGAGAGGTTTGTAGCTCATGGAGCCAACAATTTACAATCTTTTATCAGGTCCAACAGGACCTTTTCCTGCAGGCTTCAGTTGCTGGTTGGAAGCGTACTTCTTTTTTGTCTTGCCAGCTGAACAGGGTAGTCACACACTAAAACAGGTGTTAAAAAGAACCCAAACAAAATAAAATCCCCTGAACCCCTAAACACCCAGAACAGTTTCTACTAGAGAAGAAAAACTGTTCCTAACAGAGAGGAAAAAAATAGCATGCCTTGAAATGAAGGCTGGCAGAAATCTTGAGCCTTGATGCTAGAGCTGGAAGGGGTCTAAGCCTGCTCTGGGAGGGAGGCATGGAAGTAAAGGTTGAGGCTGAAGTTGAATGTTTCTGAGGAGTCTTAGCTTGGACTTGAGAAATAAATGTTTTGCTTCTGGCAAAATAGCAGTTTTATCCTGTAAAGTGCAGAACACATATGCAATATTTGAGAATGATCATATGGTAAATCCATCCATGAACTGGCCAGTCATTTTCTTTATATGGAAGATTATTTGCTTGTGACCTCCTTAACAGATTTCTCTTTGACAGTTAGGTTGCAAAGTTGCTACAATACAAATTGCTAATTAAGGCAGGTCTGACTTGCTGTAACTTTTCAAGCTGACATTTGAATTACATTCAGTAAAGTTATATCAGTTAAATACTTTTCTCATACCCTAGGTTTTATGCTGACCACAGGCAGCAAAAATTGCCATGTTTTTTGTCCTGAACTGTGTTTTAGTTTTTCTGTATCTGTAAAGCAAAAGCTGAGATATGATAAAGTTCATGGTGCAAAATCTTAAGAAAATAATTGAATAGTGCTTCCATTTGAGGCCTACTGTATTCTTTCTTGGCTGTTAAATGTTTCTGTTTCAAGCTCTTCTGAAAAGAAAGTCATCTGTCTTTAGAAGATGTGGCTGAAAACTTAGAATTATAACTGAAATTGGACTGGTTTTATTGGACATGGCGGCAAGAAAGTGGTTGTGTTTCAAGAAATTAATGGCATCATCTGCCACAGAATATAATACCTTGTCTTGCAACTTTTCAAGTGTCTTCTGCTAGACCTTATTCTCCCTGTTGTTACCTCTTTTTCCCATTTTCTTTTCACACCACGGGGAGAAGTCATAATTTTTGGTATACGACTCCTCTGACCTATTTCAGGTCTTTCATTTAGGGTAAGATGAACACGCTGGTGCTTCCAAATGCTTAGAGCCTTTGCACTTTGTTGAAAGTTACATTAAATAATGTAAATTTTTGTATAATGTACAAATTAGCAATACAAATACATACTGAAATACTTTTTAGGGCTTACTTAATTCAACTTTGGCTGAGGCTTTTATCTGAAAAAAATATTTATTTTGGGCTCTACATCAATATTTCAATTGTATGTCTTCATCTCATCCCTATCTCTCTTAGGTAATTTGCATTTTTAAATAGTAGAATGCAGTTTGTACAGTAACATTTGTTTAATGAAAACTTTTCATTGTTGTGCCACATATGTTTTCTGTCCTATTACTCTGAATTTAAAGAAGATACTTGAATTTTGCTTCTTTAGAATAATTTTGCTTCCCATTGATGTCCCTTACCTTGCTGACAAATGTTAAATTGAGCAGGGTGTAGAACACGAGAATCTATCTCTCTTCTCCATTTCTTAAACTTAAGCATGCAATACCAGACTTTCTGTTGCTTCTTCTTTTTCTGACTGTAGTGGGTTTAGAATTAGTTAAACTCACCAGTGCACTTACTCATTTTCTTGCTGTGAGATATGATTTTAGGAGAAAGGCAAGGAGAGGTTCAAACCTTAAGACTATGAATGAAGATTTATTAATAAAATTAAAAGAATAGAAAAAAAGAGAAAAGAAATCAGAATGAAACTTCCAGAATACCTTCCCTCCCCTGACTACCTTCTTTCCTTTTTTAACTGACAACATAAAAACAAAACCCTGGGACTTTAAACAACTTATCACTTCTATAATAGTCTTTTCTCAGTTCTCATAGGGCAAGGAGTTTTATTTCATAATACCATGGAGAAATCTTTACAAGAACACAGTCTTCTCGTGTCTTTGCATCTTCACAAACAGCAGCTGCCCGGAAAAAAAAAATTCTGTTATCGTGAAATTTCTCTCATTTTCACAGCTTCATAGTTGAGTGAATGGGCCATGTCAACTTATGGGGTGTAATTTTTAAGGATGACTTGTTCAAAGGGAAGGTTCTCTTCATTGATTTCTGTAATAATTTTTACCTCTAAGAACGGAGGTTTTCTTCTTTTTTCTCTGAGACAGAGTCTTCTTCACACTCATCTCTGTCTCTCTGCTCAAGTTTTTTATAGTGTTATTGTTTTTTTCAATATCTGCTGTCTCTGTTCAGGTTTACAGTTTGAACTGTCCATCCCCCC
>VWYI01027354.1:0-13238 GCA_013399455.1 Anthoscopus minutus | reverse complement strand
AAGCGGAGGACAGGAGGTGACAGGGATATGAATATGCATTTGTACTTTGGGTATTCAACACTTGTGTGAATAAAAGGCTTTGTACTTACCTGTGAACTTTACAGTGCATATTAGGGAATTATCCCCTGCACTGTCTGGCTGTAATAAACATCCACTTTCTAACTTCAGCTGTTAGAGAGTCTTGTGTCTGTCCCAGTTGGATAGCGATATTAGATCGATATTCATATTTTAATAAATCACAGGTAAGGCATCAGCACAGCTTCTGCTGGGGACAGTGATGGTGCCTGGGAGCTCCTGGGGTGGCTGCACTAAGGGCAGGGCTGGCAGTGCCAACTGGACTGTTCTGGCTGGAGAGGAGCTGCCTGGTGTGGGAGGGCTGGCGTGTGCTCAGGGACCCTGACAGCTGGAGCAGTGATGCCTCCTTGAGCTGCCTTAAAACAGAGGCCAGACAAAATTAAGGGAATAAAAAGCAGTTCTAGTTATTGAAGGGCCCTCAGGTACATTCAGGGCAGATGAAGCCCCTCTGGGGCTACACCCAAAATGGATCACAGGTCATGGTTCTACACTTTTATAAGTTTGGGCCGTTTGCACATGGGGGGTTAATCTTCCAATTCCAGTTTCAGGTAGTGAAATCATTTAGCCTCAGTTTGCTGCCCCCAACTCACTTTTGTTTACATCTCTCAGGCCTGAGGCAGTGAGGTGTCTTTGATTCCCAGGCCTGGAGAGGAATTGCTGTGTCTGACCAAAATGGGGAACCAGCAGCTCACACCATGTGTGGAGTTTAGAGTTACACACTGAAGAACTGCAGGATTACAAATACATGAAAAATATACAAGCTAAAGTTCTAAGGCATCAGCAGGACCAGTAAAAGTGCTTTTCATCTACAACAGCCTTCAGCTTACTCCAAGTCCCAGCTTTTAACAAGGAGGAGGAATGTGTCCTGGTGTGAGCAGAGGACAGCAGCTCCCAGTGCTCCCAGAACCAGCTCCCGAGTCCTGCTAGGAGAGATCCCTCAGCAAGGATTAAATGCTCTGTACCCACAGGCACTGGGGCCTGAATAACAGGGGCTTGGGAGAACTTCCATTCCTGAATCCACGGCAAAAGGCAGCACTTGAATTGAATTAAAGTGATTTAAACAGGCACCTCCTCTGGACTTGGGGCTCACACACTCTTGAAAGTAAATCCCACAGCATATAAACACTGCTGGCCTGTGCCTTACCCTTGTTTCCTAGTTTTGAGTGTGTTTTGAAAGCCAGATCTTTCAGCCACTGCTGTGTAATGCCTGCATTGAGAAGTGCTGCAGTAAGCACGAGGAACTAATTATTACAAGCAGTTTTATGGGGAATCTACAGGGATGTATTTGAGTGTTGGAAGTCACCTTGAGACTAATTAAAAAACCTAACCAAAACTGTTCAAAAAATAGAACATATCTGTAATTGCCTGCTGAGAGAACTCAAATACCAAGTACTTTATAAATATCTTGTTAATGTGCAAATGAAATCTTTTATGACACTTGTCTGTGATTTAAAAGGAAAAAAAGTGGTATTTGCCACCAGGCAAATAAAGTTGTTAATCAAAATATTTCCATTAGTGAGAAGTGAGTATTTCATTCAGAGCCACCCACAGGCATCAATAGCTCAGATTTATTCACAGACATCTCAGACTGAAAGCTCACATTTATCTTCTTACATTGCATCCCATGGAGCTGATAAGAATTTTGTAGGGCATGTTCCCTGTGCGTAGATTTTCTCACTGCCTGCCACTTCACTCAGGCTGTGTGATAAGTCCAAGCAGCTGGATTGGGGTGGAAACAAGGATGGAGACAAGAGAGAGGCTGCATTTTGCATCATATGTGCTTGGTTTTTTGAGATAACTTCTGAGAGACACTGGAAGGCATCAGCACCAGCTGCCAGGATTCTGCATCCCCACACAAATCCCAGTTTCTTTGTGCCTTCCTAAGGTCCTCCTGCACACCCCCCTGATGCCAGGGGCAGGTGATGGGTGATGGTTGGCATGTGGAGCACCTCAAGGAAAAGCAGAATCTCCTTTTGCTTCTATCGATTTCAGTTTCAGAAAAGGAAATCCAACAACCTCTTCCTTCAGATAAATGTTTTACTGATGGCTTCTAGATGGAAATCGGGCTGGTGTGACGCCAGGTGAGGAAGGAGGACTCTGGAGGGTTTCCCACTGAATAACCTGGAGCAGGGCTGGGTCACAGGGAGCTGTGTGATCTCCACATCTCTGCAAGTCCTGCCAGAGTGGCAGGGAGCTGCACAGGAAGGAACAGCTTTGGCCACTGGCTTCAGCTCAAAGCCAGTGGGGGACTTCTGCTGCTGCATGTTCTACCTGGGCAATGCTCCCTTCTCAGGTAAACTCTACCAGGTGTGGCTCTCTTGACTTTTGAAGTGTTTTATCCTTTCCTAAAAACAAAACCAAAACAAACCAAAACAAAAACAAAAAAAAACACCAAAAAACAAACAAAAAAAAACCCCAAAAAACCCCCCCCAAAACAACAACAACAACAACCAAAAAAAAAAAAAAAAACAAAACAAAAAAAAACCCCAAAAAAAAAAAAGAAAACCTGCAGTTTTCAGCATGNCATCTCTGCAAGTCCTGCCAGAGTGGCAGGGAGCTGCACAGGAAGGAACAGCTTTGGCCACTGGCTTCAGCTCAAAGCCAGTGGGGGACTTCTGCTGCTGCATGTTCTACCTGGGCAGTGCTCCCTTCTCAGGTAAACTCTACCAGGTGTGGCTCTCTTGACTTTTGAAGTGTTTTATCCTTTCCTAAAAACCAAACCAAACCAAACCAAACCAAACAAAAAAAAACAAAAAAAACCCAAAAAACCCCCAAACAAACAAACAAACAAACAAACAAACAAACAAACAAACAAACCAAAAAACAAAAAAACCAAAAAAAAAAACAAAAAAAAAAACAAAAAAAAAAAGAGAAAACCTGAAGTTTTCAGACTGCTGATGCCAGGGAATGGCTTCATGGGTAAGCAAGGAAAGGTTTTGATTTCTTGCCAGCAGCAGCAAATTATTATTCTCATCCTATAAGGCCAGAAAGTTTGAATATCCTCCCACTTCTTTAACTCTCCTTGAAGCATTTTTGCTTTTGACTTACAAAGCTCCCTTGGTCAGTCAAGGAAACCTGAGATATTCATATCTGGCACACATGCAGAAAACTTCTGCAAAACTAAATCAAACCCAGCAACCCTGAAATGTTGCTGCTCCCCATCAGCAGATGGTGCCTGGGCTGTACCACTGGGCTGTGCCTGGCACCAGATCACCCTCTGGAGGTTGACAGAGAGCTGTGTGAAAACGCTGCTGCTGAATGCTGCTGGGAGCTTTTAGCTGAATTTTGTCTTGGTAAGTTCCAGGAAAGCTAAGAGCAGAACTGTAGCCCATGCTTGCCTTTGGCTGCTGGCCCCTGGGGGTTGGAAAGAAGTCCAGGCTGCTTCTGGCTCGGGGTTAACAGCAGCAATACCTCTGCAGGGGTTTAGCACAGGGGCACCCTGGCCAGGCACTGACCTGCTCTGCACTGTCCTTGCTCCTGCTTTGGTCAAAAATCCAAACTTCAGGCATTTGTTCTAAAAGATCTCACTATTTCTGTAGCTTTTGGCATTGAAAACAGCCATGAAAAATGTGCTCTTGTAGCCTTCGTAGATTCTTCACTGGAAATTGAGTCTTTGTTTCTTCTAAAATGACCTTTTCAGTTTCCTAAAATTTATTTTGCCTCTGTATCACACCTTCTAAATGTTGAATGTGTGGCCCAGTGTACTGAGTGAGCAGGACTGGGGAGCTGGAAGCCCTTGCCCCATCTTTTCACTGCTCTTGCAATGGTTTTTTTTCTCGTTTCCCATGGGCGTTGATGTTTTACTGGCTAAGTTTCTTTATATTTTCTCCTGCATAGAAAGACAAAGTGGTGATTCAGCCTGCAGAGGTGATTAATTTGCCTTTTTTTTAAATTTCACTGACCAAGACTGGGATTGCACACAACCAGTGTAGAAGCAGAAATGCTCACAAATAGTGTTTGTGTGGTGTGGCATGGGATGTCACAGAGAAGTGTGGGCATGATTTTCTGAGCCTGAGAGAGTTTTCAGCCTGGCAGTGGCTGATCTGTTCCCAAGGGAAATCTTTTGGGAAACTTTCTCTTTCAAGGACTGTTTTTTGTAAATAGGTTTTGTCTCTCAAAACAATGTCACACAGCTGTTCTGAATGTGTTTTTCTCTTGTCCCACCAATGGCACCAGAGAGGTTCCTTTGGCAATCATGTTGACCTGTATTGGAACACCTTATAAAAAGGGTGAAAAACCCCAAAATAAAAACTTCTACCACATTGGGATCAAACCTCACTGTTGTGATTTGAATGCATTCTTCTATTTCATGTCCACTAGTGACAAAGAAGGACGTGGATGAGTGACTGATGCAACAAACAATAAGGACAGGTTTAAACAGAGGTCACTGTGGATACAGCAAAGCCCTGGTTGGTATTGCTGACACTGTGCAGAAAGAACACAGTCATCACTTCACTAGGAAGGTAAAATGCATGTTTTCAGCACATGTGGAAATGGCTCAGTCTCATCCAGGCCTGGAGAGCACAGCTGAGCCACCTGGGAGCTTCAGCCATGAAGTTCCCGCAGTGAAGAGCTCCTGGATCTCCAGGGTTATCTGGGAATCTCAGCTGTGTGGCTGACTATGTTTTCAGTTCGCATAAACTATCAGTTTTTCTAGTCAAACATTTCCTTTCCCCCTGACTTCTTCCTGTGCTGTCTGAGCAGGAGTCAACACCATCTTCAAAAGATACTTTTTCATGGGATTTTACTTCTTATTACACTGGAGACTGCCAGCTGTAATAGAACCCTAAATAACCACTGTTTTTAATTTATATACCCAGATTCTTGTAAAATTCCCATGATTTAGGGTCAGGCTCTGCCTATCCACTATCAGAGAAGTTTTAAAATTTCTGGATGACTGGGAGCAGTACTGTCAAAGGATAGGACTACCACGGAAGTGTGCAAAAGAGCATTCACTGAGCATCAGTGAACAGACCAGAGGTGACAATGCACAATCCACCTGGCCTCCTGCAACCCACGTGGGTTACATCTTCACTGTCCCAGCAGTTGCTTTTCCAGATATCTCACAACCAGTTTGTAAAAGGAAGTGCTTTGTTTAATAGTTCTCAAAGTAGAGATGGACCCCCACCCGTATGACACAGAAAAGCTTCACAAGATTTCAAGAGAACAAGGGACAATTAAAGCTATTCTGGCATCCCCATCTCTAGACTGCAAGTCCTGCCTCTAACTACTAGGATCCCAAATATTTGTCCTGAATGCAGATGTTCTAAAAAGTGTGAAATTGAAAGGTGGGTTCTGACATATGTGTACATACTGGATATATGTTTAATATGTAGTGTGGTACAAGCTCTGCAAAAAATTCCTAATGATCACTGCAAAATCAGATTAATGCCTCTGTTTTTGTTTCTCTGTGATCATATATAATCCATGCTTAAATTCATGCTATGAATATTCATTTTTCTGCCCCTATTTGTTCCCAAATAATTTTTTTGCTATTTTTTAGACACTGGCATTTTAAAATTGTGTCCTTTTCCTTTATTTCTCCCTGCTTTGTCTCAATTGGATCTGGCTTCATCAACTGAGCAAATAAAGGAAGGAAAATGTGCCAAATACCTCACATTTGATGTATGAAGTGTACTTTTTTTCTCAGTTTGGCTTGCCTTGAGTATCTCCTTGCTTTTGGAACACTGTGGAGACCACCTCACTTGGCTGTGCTGGGGAAAGGGAACCAGGTGACAAATGTGACCATTCATGACATACAAAATGTGCTCCAAATCCCACTGATGCTTCTGCCTGAGCTTCAAACCTAAATACAGTGTGTGTTCATGTACCTTAATGAGCTGGGTTTGCACCAGAATATTCCACATTTGCCTCTTCATACAAAGGGCACACCCACCAATTTGGTGGGTCCAAACAAAACTTGGACCCTCAGGCTGTGCTCCTGGTGCTGCCCAGCACTAACAGCTGGCTGAAGATTTGCCTCTGCAAATCACCTTTTCTTTGATGAAAGGCTGTGGAAAATCTCCTGTGGTAATTGAATTAACAAGAAATGTTAAAATTGTGAGGAAAATTAAATTTAAAATGTTAAATGATGGAAATTGGGCCAAAAGCACTTAAAGCTGGCTATGAGTAAAGGAAGGTGGTCTCAGGCTGGCAGGACACCCTGCCCATAAAGGGACCATCCACTGCTGATGGCTCTCTGTAAGCTGCTGTTTCAGTACTGACACAGGCCTCTGCCAAAGCTTGCAGGGAGGTGAGAGGAGAGAGAAGAAATCCATTTCCATCTGCTGTGCTGATGTCTTTTACCTCTATTGTGCTGATCTCTGTGAAAGAATCACTGAACTACTCTGCAGCAGTAATTTTTCTCATTTCTGAGAGGGCTTGGAAGATGCTAGAGGAGTCAGTGAGAGTCCTGTGGTGTGCAGGGGAGAAGATCTTTGGCTCTGATATCCTTGAAAGTGCTCGCAGCATCCTCTCACACTCACCTCTGTCCTCTCAGGGGTGAACCACATGATTGAAGATCAGCGTTTAAATCTCAGTTCAGTCCCTCACTTGCTGTTATAAACATAGAGGGTTATAAGGAGAGGTCTTCTGATCACTAAAGGGAGTTGATTTTTAATTTTAGAACATTAAAATGATTCATCCTGGTTGTTGTTTGCAAAGGCTGGAGCACCGATGGAGTTGCTGCTAGGGGGTTTCTGGGTTCTGTGTGTGGCCTCATTCTTCTCAGTCCCTGAGCTCTCTGTAACACAGCTAGGGTGCTTCCAGGCTTGGGAGCTTCCTGTGCAGGGATGTGCCTTGGAGTTAAAAGTACATATCATTGGCTTTTTGCAAATATTAAATGGAATGCTATATTTATAATGTGGACAAACTTTGCTGTACTAATATAATTTCTATTATTTTCTGCTAGTAACAAAATCTAGAAATAGTAGAGTGATACATATATATATATTTCTTAGCTATAGTATGGTGTTGAAATAAAGACTGCCTTTTTCATATAACCCAGATAATGAAAATATAAGTAGAAAACCTCCCGTGCATTCCAAGATTATCTTATCCAGATGAAGATGACAGTGGCCAGGCTCCAAGAGAGGAATTTATTGAACCTCTGTTATCAGGAAGTGTGAGACCAAATGGTACCAACAGAAGATTGATCTGCTGGAGAAGAGGGTGTTGAAACTAAGCAAAAGAACATCTAAACTTAAAAAGAATGCATAAAGATCATGAATATGCAACAGGCTGGTGCTTTTAAGGAAGATCCTTTGTTAGTAAGGTGTGCTCTTGGCTGAATGCCGAACACCCGGCCGTTTTAACCTTTTGCTTTATTTCTGTCTCATAATTGTCCTTTTATTTAAATTTTTAAAAATTCTACCTGAAAGGTGAACCTCATTTTCCACAGATTGATTTTTGTATCACAACTGTTTTGATATAGCACAGTTTAGACTCACTTTTAACTGTTTTTGTATAGTATAATCTGTCAGTTTACCTTTGCACTGTATAGTTTATGTGAATGGTAATGTAATAAATACATTGTGTCATAGGCATTAGCAAACTGTAACAAATAGAAACTAAAAATACCTCTATGTAACCAACTTAAAAAGTAGGGGAAAACCAATCAATTTCTTTGCATCTATAGACTGACTTCTGCAAGTAACCAGAATGATAAAAACCAGAGCATAAGTATCCAAAGTGTAAAACAACATGATAAGAACACAGGAAGACCTAATCTATAGAATAACCTGCAGCCAGGTCAGAAGTTAAAAATCAAACGAGACGAGAACCTGGAATATCAAGAGTTCCCAAGGAAGTTAGAAAATAAAACCCACATGAATATGCAAGAGTCTCAGAGACATACAGTATAAAGATAACATTCTTGCACACCTCTGGTGTGCTCTCTGGCTGGAGACACCCCAGCACTGCATATTTTTCTGTCCCTTATTTTATCCCTTATTAAACTTCTAAAAAATTCTAAAGTGTGAACTTTGTTTTTCACAGACACTTCCAATATTTGGAAGCACCCGTGGGAAAAATATTTGCACTACAAGAGAGATAAAAAAAATCACAGCTGCTTTGTTTTCAACTAGAAAAGTCCTTAATTTGTTCATCAGGTTGGGACTGCTGCTGGACAATCATGCTGTGGCACACCCAGCATGAGCTATCTTCCCTCCAGCTCTCTGGAGAAGCTGAGGCAGTGCTCCTCTTCAAGCAAACCCAGAGAATCCAAATATCCCAAAGAGAGAGAGTGTTGTCCATTTTTCCAGAGCCAGCACCTGGGCTCTGGACCTCTTGCACATGTGCTTTGTATTCACATGATGCCTTAGGACTTTAGCTTTTATATTTTTAATATATTTGTAGTCATGCAATTTTTCAGTGTGTAACTCTAAACTCCAAACACAGTGTGGGCTTCTGCTTTCCCATTTTGGTCAGGCACAGCAATTCCTCTCCAGGCCTGAGAATCAACTCACTGCCTCAGGCCTGAGAGATGTAAACAAAAGTGATTTGGGAGGCACCAAACTGGGGGTAAATGACTTCATTACCTGAAGCTGTAATTGGAAGATTAACCCCCAATATACAAATGATCCAAACTTATAAAAGTGTGGAATCCGTACCCATGGTCCATTTTTTGGTGTAGCCCCTGGGGGGCCTCATCTGCCCTAAATGTACCTGGGGGCCCTTCAATAACCGGAACTGCTTTTTATTCCCTTGGTTTTGTCTGGCCTCTGTTTTTAGGCAGTCCCAAAAAGGCATCATACACAGGTATCAGATCTCCCACTGCTCACAGAAGAAAGAGTCGTTCCTGCAGCTCTGAGCAGGGAAACACAAGCAGCTCCAGCCAGGAGCCCATCTGGAATGGACAGAGCTCCTGCTGCCGACTGAGCAGGGAAATACAGAAACATCCTTGCTGCATTTTCGCTGGGATTGAACGCACTGAAACCAAGAAAGCAAATTCCTTGGTTCTCCTGCACGTGGGTGGATTGATCCAAGGTGATTTCCCTCTTCAGGCACTGACCTGGGTGGTTTCTGCTGCTCCTCTGGGCTCAGCTGTCTCATTCCCTGGTGATGGAGGTGCTGCGGTGCTTAAGCTGCCATGATTCCTGCCTTTGGGAATGTGTCTGGCTCACAGGCCCAGTTCAGCCTCAGTTTATGGTGGATGTTCATAATGTCCAGATTAGTGCTGAAGGAGCAGTTTAATCACCCTTTCCCCTTCCTGCCAGGGGAAGGGAATTGCTGAAAAACTGTTCTGATCTCCCCCAGTTTCTCCTGCCCATGCTGTATGAAGCTATTGCCCCAGCATTAGAAACTTGCTAATTGACAGCATGAGAATTAACATGGAACACATCAAAGGCCTCCTTGCTGCACTTTTTTCTTTTCCATAACCTTTGAAGGAGCAATGGGGCAGAGGCCTGGTGGAAACCATGCCAAGGCGTTGGCTTTTCCTGCCTTGCCTGTGATTACTGCTTGAGGCAGATTTACCCTGATATGACTCAACCCAGGGCAGAAGTTTGTGCAGAAAAGCAGAATATTGAGCCCTGCACTAATCTGCTTGGATGAACACTGGTCTGTAATTTGAAGGCAAGCCCTCAGATTCACTTGTCAAGGAGATAACAGGAGAGTAGGTTGTCTGTGAATTAAAGGGGAAAAAACCCCAACCACACTGTAATACAGTGACACAAAAGCTGGAATTTATGATATTTGCTTTGTGACAAGTCATGTGAGAGGACTCAGCCAAGCTTGTCAATGACTCTAACTAATGACTTTCTAACCCCTGTGCTCACAAAATGATTTATCTGCTTCCAGCAAGCATTTTTAAGGCTGCATGTGCTGACGACTGCTGTTCCAAACCCTGATAGCAGAATGGCTGTCTCCTTCAGGATTAATGAATTTTGCCTGTGTGTTGCTTTCAGTGAGCTGGCTATTCCCAGCTGGAATCTGGGATGCAGATCATGTTTGAGCAGGTGGTTTGCCCAGGCAGGTCTTTTCTGGGCATCTCTGCACACCCCACTGTGGACTTGATTTTCTGAGCCTGAGAGAGTTTTCAGGCTGGCAGTGGCTGATCTGTTCCCAAGGGAAAGTCTTTTGGGAACATTCTCTTCCAAGGACTGTGTTTTGTAAATAGGTTTTGGTTCTCAAAACAATGTCACACAGCTGTTCTGAATGTGTTTTTCTCTTGTCCCACCAATGGCACCAGAGAGGTGGTTCCTTTGGCCAATCATGTTGACTTGTATGGGAACACCTTATAAAAAGGGTTGCAAACCCCGAAATAAAGGCTTCTGCCTCGTTGAGATCAAACCTCACTGTTGTGATTTGAATCCACTCTTCTATTTCATGTCCACTAGCAACACCCCACCTGGGGCTGTGCTGAGACTCAGGGAAGGCCAGGGAGAGCCCTTCATTCTTCAGGACATCCCTGGACTTGGTGTGAGCCTAAGGCTGGCTACCAAGCACTAATTCTAGAAGAAATTCTAAGCTGTTCTTTCTTGGCAGCCCATTCGTGGTTTGCATTGCCAGAGCTGTCTTGGAGAGTCCCTGTGCACTGTTTCTGCTGGCTGGAGGGGTTTTGCAGAAGTTACAGACATGACTGAGTTTTTCAAACCAGCCAGGGAGCTTTGGATGAGGATGAGCCTGTTGCTAGAGGACATGAAATAGCAGAGTGGATTCAAATCACAACAGTGAGGTTTGATCCCAAAGAGGCAGAAAAGCCTTTATTTCAGGGTTTGCAACCCTTTCTATAAGGTGTTCCCATACAGGTTAACATGACTGGCCAAAGGAGCCACCTCTCTGGTCCCACAGGTGGAACAAGAGAAAATCATATCCAGAACATGTGTGTGACATTGTTTTGAGAACCAAAACCTATTTACAAAAAATAGTCCTTGAAAGAGAATGTTACCAAAAGACTTTCCCTTGGGAACAGATCAGCCACTGCCAGGCTGAAAACTCTCTCAGGCTCAGAAAATCATGTCCACATGAGCCCAGCCACCCTGACTTGCACGTCCCATGGGGTATGTCCTGCTGCCAGCAGCACTGGAACAGGTTACCCCAACAGCTCTGCCCCTGCTCTGGCTGCCAGCCCTTCCAAGGGCATGGGCTCTGCAGAGCAAGAGGCAGATTTGCTGTTCTGCTTCTCACAGCTCGCTCAGCCTGGCTGCCGCTGCCTCCCAGGCTCTGCTGCACTTCTGTCCTTTCCAAACCTCCATAAATTCTGTCATTCTCCCAAAGGAATCTGAGCTGAGGGACCACAGCTCCTCTGCTGTGGCATGGAGCCTGTGAGCTCCTCTGGAGCTGCACACAGAGCTGCAGGGGCAGGAACACCCTCTCCAGGCTCTGCCAACTGTACCAAGGCCATCCCAAAGCATCTCTGCTCTCTGCAGCAAACCCCAGGTTTCTGCCTTCCAAGAATGGCACTGGACATGGGGAGCACGGCCACCCCCTGCCATCCCCTGGGGCACTGTGGTGAAGCCAAGGAAGCAAAGATGAACCCCCTCACCCAGCTGTCTGCCAGGGCACACCTGCATCATGCTCTTGCTTCCCTAGGAAAACAGCAGCCTGCTTTTTGCTTCTACCTCGGCCCTGCACTGTCCTTCACAAGAGAGCTGTGCAACCTGTATCAAAGCAGAAAGACTTCTCAGAAATGAGATAACTGAGGCTAAAGCTCAGTGTGATTGGAAACCTATACGGCACTCATTTTCTAATGGTTGCTTTCATAATTCAGATTTATTGTCTACAGCGGGCTGTCATACATCCCAGCTCCTGTGGTATTCATTTTAAATGGCTCAGAGCAAACCCTTCTCTGCCAGCCTCAAACAGGACATGGGTGGAAAAACAGATCCACTCTTGGTGGACTTTCATCAAGTTTAAGGAAACCTTAAAACAATACAGTGAGAATGGGGAGCCTGGACAGATTCCCAGGATTTTAAGCATCCCTACACATCTCCTGTGAGGACAATAGGGTCAGAAACCAGAGCATGGAAATACAAATGTCAAGCAAAAGGATACAATTATCCATGCGCCATTGAAACCAAGCCCCCTGATCTCCCAGCACAGCTTTACACCTGTAAGTGGTGTGGATAATCTCAGTTACAGACTGATATTCATGGCAGGAGCTGAAAGCACCATTAAAGCGTTCCCTATAACTTAGGATCCACTAAAAGCACAATTATCTGTTGTTCAATTCCTTAAATATTAAGCTGGCATGTGAAGCTTATTTTGTTCATTTTTCCCCCCTCTCTCTCCCTTACACACATCAGCGATTTTGCTGCTTCTGCAGCTTGCTGCCCTAGGGGATCCTGGGCAGCGGCACAAGCAGCTGGGAGCAGCCCAGCTCAGGAACAGGCATGGCACTGGGGATGGGAGGCAGGAGAGAGGCTCTGGGGCTTCTGCCCCTGCACCTCCCCTCCCTCCTGGCTTCCTGAAGGAGCCCAGGTGCACTCACAGGACCATCCAGTTCTGACTTTTCCTCTTTGTGGAAAATCCCCCTTCCTGAAAGGATAATTTAGATCTAGACAGAACAATTTTAATATTATTTTCCCATGTTTTGGGGCTTCTGCAGGACCAGAGAGCACAGGAAAGACAGCTCCTGGCCTTTAGAGTTGTCACCCATCTGATAGGGAGGGTAACAGCCCCTGCCACCACCATGTCACTCTTCCATGCAACCATGGTCGCTGGTGGGATAGTTCATTGACTGGAGAGACCCCATTGCTCAGTGCATTCACAGAGCTCTGCTAAAGCTGCTGAGCTCTGCTGCTGTCTGAACTGCTGCTGTAAACCACCCTGGTTAGTGCCAACAACTGTCCTGAAGACAGACAACTCTCCTGAGTCCAGACGTAATATTTTATGTGATGGCTGCATCAGTGGGAAGAGTATTTAAGGTAAAACCTTACACCCTTCAGTGCTGCTGCACAGCTGCAGTTCCAGCAGAAATAAAAGCTCTGTTGGCACTGGAGAGGGCAGAGACAGGTGGGGATCACTCTGACATATCAGACAACCTTCGACAGGAAAGCAGCTTTGCTTGCTGTTTGTTGCCCTTGGGGGAACTCTGGAGAGGAAGAGCCTCTCCTCTTGTGGGCAGGACCTACTCCAGCCCAAGCTGCTGGGAATTCCTTGCTCTCCACAACAAATTCCCACAGATAAGAGAGAAAATTGAAATCCAATATTTACAAAAGTTC
>VWYI01027352.1:0-18791 GCA_013399455.1 Anthoscopus minutus | reverse complement strand
TAACAGTAATAGACATAGGTGTCAGAGCAAACAAAGACCTTTATGTGGAAGGAAGGTATTCTTGGTTCAGGTTTATAAGCCTGACAAGAGGAATAGGAGAAAAAAAGAAATATAGGGCTATAGTTCTCTGGAATGGTACTTGCAGAAGAATTAACGACATAGAGTAACCCATCCATGGACAAGCTGAAGACCACGAAGCCTTCTCAGAAATGAAAATCAGGTTTAACTGAATTCTACATGAATATTTCACTTAAAGGAAGTCAAATCAAACTGAACACAACTGAGGAAGGAAACAGTCTCATCAGGAAACAGAAGGCCTGATACTGAGAAAGACTGAGTCATAGAAACTTGTGGATACCTAGTGCATTTTATGCAAGACCAGCTGGTGCTGAAAGGCCTAAACCAACTACAGTCCAAGCAGGGTAAAATACAGTAATATATCTTCCTAATTCCAGTCTTTAGTTGTTGTTTAGTTGATCCTTTTTGAAAAGCTTTGCAAATATTTCTAGTAAGAGAAAAAAACTATCAAAATTAACAGCAGTAACTAGTCTCCTTTTTGCAAAGCTGTGAAAGCTCCAAGTTGTCATTAAAGTTGCTTGAACTTAAAATGTTTTTAATCAAAAGTTGCACATGGAGTTGGCTGTTAGCTGAAATGATTCTTTTTCTTCTTTCCACAGATCTCGAGAAGTATAAATTTGTTGACAGCGAATTGATAAATTGCACATTTTTTCACATCAGGACAGGATGCCAGATTTCTTTTGATGATGACTACAGTGCCTATTGGATCTACTTTGTTAATTTCCTTGGAACCTTGGCAGTGTTACCAGGAAATATTGTGTCCGCTCTCCTGATGGATAGAATAGGACGGTTAACAATGCTAGGTAGGAGCTTCGCTTTGGCAAAGGGAATGTTAAAAGTAACATGTCCTCTTTTAAGAAATTTGGCTCAGAGACTAGGAAAACATTCTCTCTGCAGATATGTAATTTGTGTGGCATCATAAGTACTGTTTTTAGAAGCCCCCAGTTTAGAGACTCTAGAGAAAAAAAGGATCTGTAGCCACCTTTAATTGCTCTTCCTACGAGACCATAACCTAGGCATTTAGAATGAGATTTTGGAGACTGATGACCAATGGTTTATCTCTGCTCCAGCTGAAAGGAAAGCGCAGGTGACCCTCAGCTAGTGGAGCAGCTCCTGGAAAGTATCAGCTGTTCTTTGTATGCTGTCTATTTTGCATAGAAACACAGTTGAAAGGTATCTCCTGTGGATTGTCTGCAATGAGAAATCTGTTTTCCATTTACTTAAATATGTGGTAGGTAATTTTCTTAATTTTCTAGAGCAATATCTCTATATAAATACAATAAAATAAATTCAGTGTTTTTCTTAAAATATAATAACGCTTTCCATGTAAATGAAAAAGTTGATGAACAAAGAATAATGGTGGTAGTTTTCCTCAGGCATCTTGCTTTGTGAGTTCAAAGAGGTTTCCAGCTTAATACTTTGTGATATGTTCTGATATGTCAGGAGTCATATTTTCTTCTGTGACCTCCATCCTTCAAATCTGTCTTTCTATCTGGCCTTACCAGTAGAGGAGGTCTGTTTGGTTTTTAATTCAAATATTTTGTCCACTTATTTAACTACATTGTGTGAATAGAAATATTAGACAAAACAAAGGTTATTCTTTAAATACAACTCCACTATATGTTTGCTTCACCTGCCTTGTACTTAGGTGGTTCCATGGTTCTTTCTGGCATCAGCTGTTTTTTCCTGTGGTTTGGGACCAGTGAATCCATGATGATAGGTATGCTGTGCCTCTACAACGGCCTCACCATCTCAGCATGGAACTCTCTAGATGTCATTACTGTGGAGCTGTATCCTACAGACAGAAGGTATGTGCATATACACCTCCCCTAACCTCATTGATGCTATGTACCAGCAGAAATGGCAAATAGAAATTATTTTGTATGAGCCTTGCAGCGGTAGTGACGTTCTGAGAGGAACAAATGTACAATTTGTCTTACAAAAAGCAAAGGGAAACAATGAAGGGTTTTGAGCAATTTAGTATGTATTTTGCATCAAATCCTAACTCCAATCCAATCTAATCCAAATTCCTAACCAGGAAAATACCATTTCAAAACATAAGGTCTAATAGCTACTCTCATTTAAAACACAGGTAATGAGCAGTATTTCTGAAAAGAGTAATGGAGTATCTTTGAGTTTACCGTAGTTTAACTGTATATGAAGGCAGTAGTTGGTCTAAACCAGCAATACTGCATTTGTCTGTTGACTGTGAAATGGTGGGAATCATGATAAAAATCACTATCTGAACCACCCTGAGCTGCTGATTAGTCTGCAATGCATTTGTATGCAGGGCCACTTGGAGTGTACATTAAGTGGGTAAAAATTATCCTGGGCACTGCTCTTGACTCTTCAGGACTCTTGCAAGAAATCTCAGGACAATTTTCAAATCCTGCAAGTCCCCTACATGATATGGGTTGTGTTTTTTTTAGATACACTTAGGGAACTTCTTAATCCTGACCTTATGTCACTTAATGGACTGAAGGAAGAGCTGTTAAGTCATATTCTGTTGTATGGGGAGTGCACAGATGTGAAAGCTTCAGTATTTTGAACAGCTTTGAATACTTCTCCCCTCTCAAATCCCTAAAAAAATTATTTAAAATTGCCCAGATTCCTAACAAAGGACATTGTATCCTTTCTCCTGTTGAAGTAATAATTATTATGTCATTCACTGGATGTTTGAAATGCAGTGAAAAATATTTCCAGTTTATAAATGCATGATGCCTTGCTGGCAAGTGTAACTTTTTGGAAAGAAGTTCCACTGTCTTTAGTATTGTCCATGAAGAGATACAGAAAAGTGTAGACTGGCTTATCTATTTTCCTTTCATTGTCATTTTAATGTTATGTGCTTCTTCAGAGAAGAAACTGATGTCCACAGCTGTAATTACATTGAATAACAATACCAGGCTGTTTATGAATCCCAAGAACTAAGCTTTAATATTAAGTGTTAGTATTTTTATTACACCTCAGGAAATTGCTCTTCTGGCAAGAATTCTTCCATCATCCAAATTCTATGATATAATTCTAATAAATATCTTGTAGAAATTACCATCTTTTGAGTACTCCTGAATGTTGCAGCCACATATGTTTTCCTAAAATGAAGAAAAATAATTGGAAAAGCCATTGGTCAAATGGAAAAAAAATCATTACTAGGAATGAGAAGAAGAATGTAACTGATATTTATCTATATATATCTATACAGATGTTAAGGCATCTGTAGTTGTAGCTAATGGTTGTCTTTAACAGTTTCTGCTAACTTTGGGATTATAGCAATTTCTTACTAATCTTTTCTCTAAAACCTTTTGTATGCAGGAGTAACTGTCTGGAAAGAGAAACTTAGAAACTTAACTTCTAGAAACAGAAGCTGAGTTGTGTTTTACAGGAAATGTGAGAAAACCTTGGTTTTTTGTATTATCCCTACAGAAAGCTGACAGGTGAATCTATCTGTGCCTGGAAAGACATTGGTGACATATACTGTAGATCAGACTTTTTCCCAGAAGTTCTGATAGTGATGGAACCACAACTGCAAGTTTTTGCTGGCTTGGTTATAAGCAAACAACAAATTTGAGATTTTTTTTAGACTGGAGCAAAGCTTCTTCTTTTTTTGTATAACTTTTTGAAAATTAATACCTTCAGGGTCTCAAATAACATGCTTATGAGGATTTTTCTCTGAACTTTTTTTTTTTAATCTAGACTAGCTGAAATTTAAAAACCAGCACTGCTTACCTCTGATAATCCTGGGTTTCCTTCTCAGACTCCTGTGATGTCTATAACCAGGCAGAGCTTCCCACAGTTTGCTGGGAATTTCCAGCTTCTCCAAGTAACTGGAGGGCTGAACAGCCTTCTCAGCATATGTGGAACACGAAGCTTCCCGATCTGTTTTTGCATATGAAATCCTTCATGCTCAAGATGATGCTCTCTTTTGCTACAAAGCTGCATCCAGAGTGAATCTGGTCCTGAAAGTGGCTTCCAGATTCTCCTATAAAGGGAATCTAAGCACAAAATCCTTGCTCACTCTGTCAGTGTTTAATACTATTTTCTTACAGCCTGTCAGTGAAATGACCACAAATGTGCAGCAAAGGGTAGTGGGAGTCTGGGCTCAAAGAAAGCTGGGTTGGAGGAGGCTAGTTCATGCTACCATGCAGAAGAGGCTGCTGGCCCTCCTTTTCCTACTCTTGGAGACCAGCCAGTTGCTGAACTGCAGGAGCTTTGCTGGTGTTGTGCAGGATAGTATGAAAGGTGTTTCATAAATTGTGCTCTAGGTATTTAGGGATCATACTGGCTTTTTGCCAGGTAGGAGTGTGGTGAGCTGTTTAGCAATGTGCAGTCTGTGTGATACGGAGCACACATTTCAGCTTCTTCTTCATCAGGTGGCTTCAAAACCTTGACAGATTTGGATTCTGTATGAATTCGCACTCATCTACATATTTACATTTTAGTTTACTGATCCCTGGAACTGAGGTAACTACATAGTTTGTCCTACTTCCAAGTTTTATGCTATTTTAGGTTAGCTTTTGCTTTCACGTTCTCCATGAAAACTCAGCTGGTTTGCACAAATGCCGCAATAGATATTAGAGGATGTTTAGATTTCAAATGGTTCTCAGGTAGATAATGAAGTAGTGTTAAAATGTAAAATAATGTTACTAATGCTTGTCATAGTGGGTTTCTGTCTTCTAGATACATATGAAGTAATGAATGATTTTGATAATATAGTACCACTTTTTAAACTTTTCAATACACGATTTTTAAAAGACACTCATGATACCTGGATATAAACTAGTGATTTCCAATAAGCAAGTAAATGAATGCAACTTAAGAATGTAGAGAACTTACATTTTCTCTTGTCTTTTACCTCATCTTCTTAATGGACTCTGCTGTCCTTCAGGAGAGGAAATCTGTAGGCTGGAGTTTGTGACACCAAAAATTCCAGTCACTGAGCATTTTAGAAGAAGGAATAGGCTAGAAGTGTAACTTCCATACAGTTATAGTTACCTAGCACTCCAGCAACATAAACCTGAAGGTGCTAAGCTGAAAATATGAAATGCATGCTTAAAGACAATTTTGTTACCTTTACGTGACTTGCTTGCCTCATTTGCAAATTCTAGAACAGAACTGGGGATTTTATCCTTTCTTCCGACAGCACTCCACTGTCTTAACCATGAAATTGCTCTCTCATGTTGTAGTCCCTTGTCTTATTCAGAATGCAGCTTCTAACTTCTGCAGCAGATGAGGGAAACTAAGTTTTGTTCACTACATCTATATTTTACCCTCAAGCCCTCTTTGTTCTCTGCACAGGCAGAGTGATGCAGAAAAGAAATATTGCGTGATGAGGTAATTACGGCTTGCGTAGTAATGTGTGTGCCCAAGGGGCCTGGAATAACACTGCACAGTTTCTCAGCTCGGTCTGTAATATAAATACGGGTGGAAGAAAGCTTAAGTTCTCTGACAAAGCAGCATTAGGACATTTTTATCACTTTAAAATGTAATTTTCACATAAATAGTACGTATCTTCTTGTGAACTTGGGAAGCACCAGCATTATAAGCCAAGATTCTCATCAGGGAGATGATAAAACAAATAACCTAAATAGAAACTAGAATAGAAAGAGATCATCTCCCACAAAGAGAATAAATCAGATTGCACCAGATAACGAAGAATTCATCATTTTACTATGTCTGCCATAGATCTGGGTTTGAATCTTGGCTAGGTTAGCTATAACATTAAGTCATCCTCTTCTACCTTTTTTTTAGAGCGTCTGAAAAAGTTCGTAAGGGTTTGGCCATAATTAAGAAATATAAGTCTCTTATACTCAGTTCATGATACTTAATTGTGGCATTCTGTGGCAGCAGTCTGGTGACCGGCATGAGACAGAAAAAGATGGGTCTCTGCTTGTTTAAGCTCAAAATTCCGTTTATTGGGCTGTCAGCAATGCAGGAACAAACTCAGCTTAACCCAGAGGCAGAGAACCCCAAACAGGGGCAGGGTGGTGGGATTTATAGAGGAAGNCTTAGGAAGGCTGCAGTTCTTTGATCTCCTTTATGAAGTGCACAGTTGTTATTCTCTTCTTTTTGAAGGGCACATCAGTGCTCAGCCTCAGCTCCTGTACTGATGCCTCGGGCATCGCCATTTCATACGCTGCCCAGGGAGCTCGGGTTACAGTTCCGAATTTCCCTGAGGTGCTGTGACCCAGGAGNGCCCACTCTTCCTGGGACTCAAAGCCATGCTGCCTACTTTAACAAGATTTGTCTGGAACCAAATCTTTGCCCCCTTCGGCAGGGGTACCCCNGGGCATCGCCATTTCATACGCTGCCCAGGGAGCTCGGGTTACAGTTCCGAATTTCCCTGAGGTGCTGTGACCCAGGAGGGAAAAGGCACAGCCCCCAGAGGTGGAGCAGCCACCTGGGGGTAGAACCAGAGGAGGAGTTACAGGGGGAAGGGGAGGCCTAGGGGCCGGGAAAGAAACAGAAGGGCAGGAAAGAGGGACCTCAAAATTGGCACGGCCTGCACCATTTTGGGAAGGAGAGGGGTCCAGGATGGACTTTCCCAGTCAAGGAACAGGGAATATGGAGAGACAGGGGGTGGAGGACGTGAGACAGTGGGCAGACAGCAGCCGACTCGCATCACTTTGGACATTCTCCATCCCTGGTCCTGCTTTAAGGAAAACGGGATTGGGTGCAGAGAAGGACATGGGGTGATGAGGAGTTGGAAGCAGCTCTTCCAACGTTGAAAGCAGCAGGCATTTTGGCATTTTTCACCCCTTGTCCTGCCCGTAGGAACAAAGGATAGGGGAAGATCTGGGGAGGTATACACTAAAAGAGGAGCTTCATAGAAGCCAAAAACCAGTTCATGGAAGAAACAACACCATCCATTACTGTCCATATCGTCCATAAAACTCTTTCCCATATAGAAAAAGAAGATGAAACCGTCCATAATACATCTCGTTGGGTGATTGCAGATGTGATGAACCTAACATCCTCGATTGCCCCCATAAGCCCCTTTTCCCCGTGCTTCTGAGGCACTCCTAACCTGGCCCCCCTGCCGGGTACTCCTTTTCAAGCTGGGGTCTCGCCGGCTGTGCAGCCCTCAGCGGGGATGTACAGGGTGTTGCTGAAGCCTGCCATGCCATCTTCTTGGTGCCTTCACTGCTGCCTGCATCTCCACCATTTGTGGGGTTCTGTGGCAGCAGGATCAAGTCCAGGGCGCTCTGGTGACCGGCAAGAAACACGAGATGGGTCTTTGCTTGTTAAGGTCAAAGATCCATTTATTGGGGCGTCACCAATACAGGAACAAACTCAGCTTAACCCAAAGGCAGGGAACCTCAAACAGGGGCAGGGTGGTGGGTTTTATAGAGGAAGGGTGGAGTTTTACCTTTCCTGGGCTTAGAGGACACATCCCCCAAGGCAGAGGGGTGGAGTCCACTCTTCCCGGGATTCAAAGCCAGGCTGCCTACTTTAACAAGACTTACCTGGAACCAAATCTTTGCCCCCTGGGCAGGGGTACCCCACATTTAATTTTTTCATTTCTTGAACCCTTACGATCTATGCCCAGAGCAATAAGTATTCTCACTGTATCTTATGTCCAATTCTGTATTGGTATGGATATCAGAAGAGAAACTTTCTATTCTTTTGAGTCATAATAGTAGTAATTTACTTACAGTAGATTTCCTGACAGCTATTTTCTACTCTCATCCTGTGGACATAGCTCAACTGCATTTTGCTGAAATGTTAAGGTTTTTAAGGCATGACCTGGCATACCTATGCTTTTTGCAGTAGTCCAAGGAAGGAAGGCAAATTCCACAGTTTTACTTGCACACTAAGCAGTGTAATTGATCAACTCATGATATGTATTTCTGTACTAATTTTTTAAGAGAGTATAAAATATCTAGACATCAGAAAATTATCCATAGAACATTTGGAAACTCTGCTTTAATGCTTTACTTACTATCAATTCTAATAAAATTTTGATATAACTTGCTGTTTTTTGTAAATAGCTCTGGCAAGAAAGATAACAAATATTTGTACTACACATTTAGTTTCACTCTGCTGCAGGACAATGAAGTTTTTAGATATTTTATCAGCAGTAGAAAAGTGGATCTGAAGTACTTTTTGTAGGAATACAAGCACCTGGTCTAAGAAGGAACATATGTGGCAATCAGGAAACAAGCTCTTTTAATCTAAAGGCTTGGATAATCCCTCTATTTTTAACTATTTGGACTCTTGCCATTTTTATGTGGACCTTGGATGAAAGAAAGCTCAGCATTTTTCTTTGTCCCAGCTTTCTCAGGAGTAGAAGTAAAATATGTCAGGGAAAATTCCTTTTCAGTAACTTCCAGCTTTCTCTTCATCTTGACACTTTTACAAAAGACATTCATATATTTGTCCTATCAATACTAAAATCTGTATCTGGGTTGGTTTTTTAATGACAATCCCAAATAGATTAAGCAGAATTTTCTTATTGAAAGTGCCTGAAAGACTTAGGTGAACTCTCTAGCTGGACGAAGGATTCTTGCTACTTACAAATGGTCTCCCTTAATCAGTAATGAGGATTACTCATGAAGTCAACAGGACATTTTTGTGCTAATGTTTGTCCAATAATTGATTAACACAAAGAAAATTGGTGTATATATGAATGGCCCTATTCCCTTGGAATTTTTAATTTAATTTGTTCATGATGTTAAGATGATACATCACATAATTTTGATAATTTGCTGACTCTTGCACTTTCCTCAAACACTGTAGGAGAGACTGTACTAATGCTGCAACAGACTATAGTCATATACATGTGTGATTTGTAGGATATTTATTTCCTGGCTATTTTTATTTCCCTGAATTCAGGACAATTGATTATAAAAGCATGAATTAATACAGATTTTAAAGGGTTTGAATCTCAAACACTGTTCTAAGAAGGATGTTTAAAAAAACAAGCAGTCTGTCTGAATTTTCTGCCCCTAGAGCTCTATAATGATTTGAACACCCTGTTCTGACTATAAGTACAAACACATTCAAGCACAGTATTAAAACTGAAGAGTATGAAGGTATAAGATTGAACAGTGACAAAGCTTTTCAGGTACAAGTTGTAACAACAATTTGCTTAAGCCTGTTAAAACCTTATTGTTCATGCCAATTATGTGCTTATTTTAGGCAAAAGGACATGCCTGAAATCTGCTTAAAGATTAAAAGATTGAACTTCTTCTGGGTTGTTCATTTTTTAATTACCAGGACAGCTAAGGGCAATAAAATGAGCTTATTTTTTCTTACTTTTATTTGTTTATAATTTGATAACACTAATGAGATTAGACTAATAAAACTTTACAATCAGCAAAATTCTGTAAGTCCATTTTACAAAGAGAATTGGTTTTTCAGTGCAAAAAACTTACCTTAATTTTGTTCAGACAGAAGAGGTATTGCATATGTTAAAAAATTACATTAAAATCCAATAAATTAATGTAGGGTATATAATCAATAATAGGCCTAAAGAACAGTGGCATCAACAGAGACCAAAACATGAAAATAAATGGTTCAAATTGGTCAGAAAATGGTATTCAGACCACTGTCATAACTAGTTGATATAAGCAACTAACATCTGTGAAACAACTTACCTTTATAAGATAGTATAGAACAACACTAAACATAGTTAAAACATCCCCATATGCTTTGTGCTATTGCTTTTCCAAAGATTTCCTGCCTGTATCTATACAAATTTGTTTTAACTGGATCTATGTATTCTTTGGGGAATTATGGTATATCTGAATATACTGAGGCTGTTGGTGACTAGGAGTCTAGTTTCTCTATGGTTTTTTTCTGCTGCTGTTATTTGGAGTTAAGTTTGATTTTACATCAGCATTGGCAAGCAAGAAAATCATATTTATGTGCAGACTCTGATCATAAGCAGTCACCACCATAACTTTAGAAGTACTTTCTGTGTATAAATGAGGCTGACATTAGAACTGTTCTGACTCTTTTCCTTTCCTTCTTCCCTTGAGTTGTGCAAAATAACTGTAATCTCTTGTCATCACAGAAACTCAGTTTTCCAGTCCAGTGGTGTTTAACCTCTTTCTACCTGCTTGCAATACAGTCTACTTTAACAAAGTCCTTTCCTCTTCAAGAACCTCCTGCCTACCTGCATTCTTTGTGCACCCCTTCAGAAGGACCTTTACAGGCTGGAGATATGGGCAGAGAAGAACCATCTGAAATTCAACAAAGGCAAATGCAGGGTCCTGCACCTCAGGAAGAATAACCAGTACAGGCTGGGGACAGACCTGCTGGACTGTTTGAGCTTTAAGTTTGGACCGGGTGACTGGTTGTGGCCCTGTTCAACCTTATCCACTCCGTGATTTTGTGAACCCTACAAGATCCATCAGTCTGGTGCTCCTTCCCTCTCAATAGTTACACCCCATCCTGAGTCATATTTCTCCAGTATTCTGGGCTTGATATGTTCCTGGAGTAGAAATTTTTCCATACTAGATATTTGTTTGTTTTCTCATAGGCTTTGGAAGTTCACCCCAGTAGGATGGCTCTTCTCTGCTTCCTTCAATGTATCTCATGCTCCTCCTTTAGACTCATTCCTCCAAAGGTTGTGCTTAGAATGGGCATGTGTTATCTTGCTTGTTTCTCCTCTGAGGAAGGTATTTTCAAGGAGCTGCTGCAAAATATTTTCTGTCAGAAATTTTCAAAGGCAACGCTTACCCAAAATTTCCTCACCTGCTGCTCTCAGCAGTGTGCTCTCTGGCAGCCCTTCAGGGTCTGGACTGCCAGAGGGCAGAATATGAAATTTGAAAAAGTGTTATGTCCAGGGCGTGCATGATTAGGTTTCCTTGGCACTATGAATTTTGTAAAAATACTTCAGGTTCAGTCAAATATATATAGAACAAGTAAGTAGAGACTTTGAACATGTAAGACACATATCTATGTCTTTTCTACTTGTTTTTTTCCACAGATTTTTTTGGTAGTTTCTACTCTGCCATAGAAATTACCTGTGTCTCTTTTTCTTTAGATACTGCCAATACTTAGTGTCATGCACTATTTGGATGGACGCCATGCTTTACACAAAGAGGAATTGTGCTTACTTCAATTACTTACAGCTAAAACATCAATTTCTTTGCTAAATATCGGACATTTCAAAGAGATTAAAATACTGCTGGGGAGTGCAAGATACATTATTGCCAAACTAATAATAAATAAATATATAATCACCCACTAAAAAAAAGTAATTTGTGTGTTGTCCCAGACTCAGAAAAGACACATAATACGCAAACCTGGCACTAGAACATTATCAACTCCTTTGAATTTACTTTTATAACATTTCAAGTAAGAGAACTGACTTTGGTCTGTAACAATGGAAAATAAAAATTTAATATAATGGAAAAAAAGCTATTTGAAGGTGTATTAATTCATCAATTGCATGTCTTAATTCTGTTCTGCAGACATTTTTTTAACTAATTAATAATTTGACAGGAAAGACACCATTATTTCAAAATGGCACATTCTGAATCTTGTTCAGATTGTGAAGTTGATTTTGGGGGTTAACTAGAGTTATGTTTCTTAGAGCAAACCACAGTATTTTAGAAATATACAGAAGGATATAGACCTATTCATTATTCTTTTGATGAAGGGTCCTCCAGCATACCAGGACGGGTATTATTCTGAAGCACAGTATCCCAGGCAGTGCTGAAAGCCCCTATACCCTGGTCAGCTGGTCCAGACTGAAGCTGCTACTTCTCCCCTACCATACAGCTTGGAAGCTGTGAAGTTTGACTCCAAAAGGCCTAACCGATCTACACTATTGAGATACAGATTTGCAAAAGAGCAGAGGAGGTGAACTCTGACACTCTTAGCTGTGGCCATGTCTATCAGTTGCTTCAGACAGAGGATCTCTCATGCCTTGATATCATTCCTGTTTCCAAAATCAAAAATCTGTTCTATGAAGAGCACTGACATACTATATGCTTGCTCTCAGCTGGGGTCAAGTGTTCTTACTTCAAGTTGGTTCTCTGGGCTCCTCTTTAGTAGCCCCAGTAGAAGCTTTTCAAACTTGGGAATTCAATCTATATCTGAGCATAAGAATTCTTCCTTTCCCTCACAGATGCTTCACTAGAATAAGTAGAGCTCTTTTTAAGTCACTTAGATAGCTAGCATTTGTCTTAATTCCTGTTGTTTAGATTAGGGAATTTAATTGCAGTGCAAGCAAGACATATTTTATTCTGAAAGTTAGGAAAACTATCTTCTTGATTTATTTTTAAATGTTATTTTATCCCAGCAAACACAGTGTGAGCTCCTTATAGACCTTGTCTCTTTAATTTCTAAGATAGCTGAGAAGCATTACAGATTCTACCATTATACAGATACCTTTGTTAAGAAACTTTTGATAGCGCAAGTTTATTCCTGCATCAATGAATCATATGGTCATGTCAAAACACAATTTAAATTATGGCAGTTTGCATAATATATCTATGCAAGAGTTGCAAAATAATTAAAATGCTTCAGACTACTAAAATTACCTCACTGCAATGCAAGACTCCACCTGAATTACCAGCGCTATACTTTCTGTCAGCAATCTATTCCTTTTTCCTTTTGTCCTAAGTTACTCAGATATCTTATTCACCCAACAGGTTTCTTAAATACCTTGTCTTCTTTAGCTTTGAGAGATGAATAGTCATTAATATTGGAGGTCTCATCAGCCTTTGAAAAAACACTGTTTCAACATATGTACCACTTGTAAGAAACTCCATTTTAAGTCAGTACCCTAAGATGATCACCCTTTATTTCTGGTTAATAATCATAACACAGATGATGAAACAGTTCTCTTTTGGGAGCTTGTCACTTCCAGTCTCCTAATGGAGCCATTTAAAGTCTTACTGAATTTCCATTTTCAAATTCCGTATTCGACTCTAGAGGTGCAAGCTTGCCTATTCAGTCATTCATTTCACATTTTCGTCCCTGAGGCAGAAGAATGAATTGCTTCAATGAAATACTGTAGCAGCTGAGCTTTAATTTCTGATTTTGAATAAGAGTGAAGAATGTGAGCACAAAATATGAGCACAGAATCCTTACTGGCATAAATTTTGTTTAATATATTGGGGCTATACTGATTTATTCACACTGAGGATGTGTCTCACAGGCATTACTCATTCACCTGTATTTTAACTTTCTTCTGTTTTCTCTTCTAGGGCAACAGGCTTTGGCTTTTTGAATGCACTATGCAAAGCTGCAGCTGTACTTGGAAACCTAATATTTGGTTCCCTTGTTGGTATCACCAAAGCAATCCCTATTCTCCTTGCGTCTACTGTTCTAGTATGTGGAGGTCTGGTAGGACTTCGGCTTCCTGATACAAGAACCCAGGTGTTGATGTAACTGGAAAAAACATTCACTATTTATTTCCTTCTTTGTACAAATGTCAATTCTCCTGACTGATGGTGCAAAGGCTTCAGATTCTCAACACACAGTAGAGTGCTCAAATGTCAGAAATCAAACTCAAAGGATACTTTGGAGCAACAGAGATTTAGAAATTTCTGTATGAAAATTTTAAATTTCACTTTTGTTTGCTTGCATAGCTTGCTATTCAAACCCATTTCACTTCAAAGTGCAAAGCTACCTCTTAAAACAGTTTCAATGTTTTCTTAAAACAGTATCCAGGAAGGTAAAAACCATAGTGATAATTAGCTATTTAAAATGCAAGCAGTCAGATTAATTAAAAAACACATGCTAAATATGGCCATGGGATTGTGAGCCTTGTAACAGTACAGACATGCAAGTCAGTTACTTAGCAGTATTGGTGAGGGGAATGATAATGTATCGGCACATGCAGCATTTGTCAGGAAACTCAGCTGACTGCATCAGTACTGGGAACAGTGACCTTCTGCAGCTGTGCTTAGGTGGTAAAAACTCGTGGCAATGACTTTCTTGGGAAACATTTTTAGGCAGATTCAATCCAAGTAAAGATTGCCAACTACATCCCATACTCGCTGAGGAGAAGGCAACAGCTATTGCAGGGAATTTAAAAGTCTATATAGGTATGCAGCAGAGAGAATAACATAATTAACATTTTTACTTTTTGCTGCTGATGCTCCAGAAAAATTTTGTTTTATTCTCACTTGTGGCATCTGGGATATTTTTTCCGTTTGTAACAGTGAATTTGCCTTATTCCAGGAATGAATAAATGCAAATAGTTTTGCTGTTGTTAGTATGAATAAGGAAAGAATCAGGCCATTGAACTACATAATAAGGAAGATACTTTCAGAGGTTTATTTGGAATTTATATATGTTAAGACCTTATTTTTTTCATAGTTTCTATGCTTTTTAATAAAAACATTTTCTCAGTCAATTTTTAATAGTTCCAGAAATGTCTGACCACTTAATATTTTCAGATGTCTCTTTGAAAAGCTACTAAGAAATAAACTATGGCAAGGCTGCAGGGAATGGTAATGTTTTCATTAGACCAAGTGCATAGATGGAAATCAAATGGTAGTAAATACATTCCTTCTATGCTGTGGACTGTTCTGATTACTGGAAAATTCCCCATCTGTCCTAATGCTATGCAAAACGTTATGGGATCTCTTTAAAATATCAGCATCGCAAATTTCATTTGATACATTTATAAAATTATCAAAGAAAAGGGGCAGATCCTCTGATGACAGAAACTGGCATTGCTTTCAGTGGAGCTAAGACAACTTGTATCAGCTGATAAACTATCTACAGTTTCTAGTGTCAAATAACAAATTTGCTATTAAACATATGGAAAATTTTATTCAGTATTTTTTTTCTAATTATGTCTGACAGGCTTCATTAAGTAGATGAATCATTGCCAAGGAGCTAAGCTTTCAAATAAGGTCATCATATAGTAAACTAGAGCTTTTGTCATTGACTTTTCTCTTGCTCTTAGATGTGAACTTGGATTTGGGTAGTAATATCTGACACTGCAGTCTTTAACAGTCATCATCTTGAATCAGTAAAAGTCTTCATAAGACGATCATTCAACATTTATAGTTCACTGTTTAATCTGCTGATTCTAGAAGTGACATTTTCAGTTACTGACAAATGCCTCTATTACACATGGTAGCACAAAAAAATGTTAGCCCAAGATGTTATTTTCTCTGAAATGAGAAAATTGGCAGAATTAGTTGGAAAACTAGAGGGCATTATTTTGATGTTGATAATTCAAATATGCTGTAGTAAGAAAAAAATAAGTTTAGGAAGTCTGTTTATTTTAGAGTGTTAAGATGAAGATATTTGAGATGAAATATTTTATGTTTAAATCTGACTTAGATATGTCTCTTAAATTTCTAAACTGTGCTAATAAATGAAGAAGAATTATTTTAAGTTCTAGAACAAAATTCTGGCCTCAGTTTTGTATCTGTGGCTTTTGTCCACTAGTCATAGCCTTAATGTTATGTTGAGGCTGTTTTCTACAATTAATATTATATTTGAGTCCCTTTTCTCTGTGCAATTCATTAGTAGCACATGTTCAACTCCTTGCACATACTGCACAAGTTATTTTGAAATCTGAAGCCTCTGTACATATTTGGAGTAAACACCAACAACAATGGTAAAATACTGCTTTGTGTTGCTATGCACTGTCCTCTTGCAGTAGTATATTCTGTCCATCTCTGCATGTAATTCCCATAACACTCAGATACAACTCTTCATACCTTCAGACCAGCTTGAAGGAAATGGATCATAGAAATGGATCATAGAAAAATAATATTCATTTTTTGAGGGCTATGATTCAAGTCTAACACTCAAAAATCTCATGACATGTAAAATTATGTTGATTTCAGTGTTTTTCTTATTGTAAATCCTGGCTATATCATAGGTCTGTGATTAAGTCTGGATGAAATGGAAAGTAGCAATAACAGGAATTAGCAGAGATTTTTGAAAATGGACACTGCATGGTCCAGAATTAAAATGTTGTAAGGTAGAAAAAAGAAAAAAAAGAACAGTGGGTAGGAATTGGGAGAATAAGTAAATGAAAGAGATGAACAAAGAAAAAGCCCAAGAACAATTCCAACACATGAAAAAAACCCTAAAGTTAGAATTTTCCTAGATAGTAAGCTGGCTGACTCAACAGATTTGAGCTAGTGTTCAAGCCACCATCAAAATTGTTTGAGTAATCAATAGTTTTTGATTACTCACAGCAAATATTTGTCTTGAAAAGACAAAAATGAATACAATTTCATGCTATAATTAGCTTGGTAAGATACATGAAATTCACAGACAGGAACAGAAATCTATGGAGATCTGGACACAAATGTTACTCACATTATAAGAAAAAGTAATTTGTTCTTCAACAAATCTTTCTTTCCTTGCAGCCTCCAAAGCAATCACAACTAATAAATATTGAATGGAAGGATCTGCACTTCCTTTCTATATCTATTTGCTTATATGTGACACAAAGAATCACTTAGTGATTCCTGAGAGAAGCAAACTTGATGGCTTTTGTGTATTACAGTTATAAAACATATGTAATCAAAACTGCTTTTTTGTCTGTTTTGGTCACAGAACTGACTGTCTGCTAACTAGAAATCCCTGTCAGTCTGAATTGAAGTAGGATATAACATCTAGGAATTTTCTGTGCAGCTGAAAAGCTCATCCTGACAGCAGAAATGACAAAAAGCACAATGGCCTATAAAAGCATTTAGAATGCTTTTAACCATGACGATCAACTGTTTTGAAATTTGGAAACTCTCCACAAAAGAGACCACATGTTTTCAATTTTGGCAAGGAAATTTTATTCAAATTAGTTTTACTTTTACAGGTTGTCTAGTAGTAGAACTTGACTTAGCAAACTCTAATTTCTTGAAAGCATCTAATTTAACATATTCATCATGCTTTGACCATCTTGATTATATCCATGCTAGCACTCTGTTGCTTGGAAGCATGCACTACAACCTTTGGCAACCATTGCATTGGTTGTTGAGTACGGGCTCCTAGGAAGGGCCTTAGGAATAGGTGTTCACAGCGGCGGTCTAAACAGGATTGGTAGTGAATGATTTACTGGGAAACCTTCTTCCTCCACACTTGATTTTAACCAGCTCCCTTACGGATCTGTGTACTACAAAAGTTGGGCACCGATGAAAAAGAGTTAGCCCACCTTCCTGATGGCTCCAGCAGTGTACTCCTCTTTTATCCTCTTACAAATATGGGTCAAAGGTAGAATTGCTAACTCAAGCTCTGCCTGCTTTCTCTTCAATCCATCTCAAATTTTTTTCTTACTAGGGCACCAGTCTTAAAAAAAGTCAGAAGTCTCTCACCTGCTTCTGACTTTCCAGTAACGTTAAGTAAGAAGTTTTGGTTACAACTTTTTAAAACAATATGGAAAGCAGCCTTAGAAGTCCTTCTGTATGTGAATCTCACGTTTTGAGACAGCCAGACTCTATGTTTCCTTACCTATTGAGAAGGCTGACCAAACACAAGGAGAGGTATCCTCTCAAAGTGACCGCTGTTGACCTCCTGATTTGAGGGGATCTTCTTGCCTCTGCATCTAGCTGAGCTCTGTTCAGAGGAGATTATACCCTTTATTCTTTTTTTTTCTTTTTTCTGCCATTATGGAGCCTTATTTTTGAGTAACTGCTCTTGAGGCACGATACCAATTCTTAGCAAAGTAATGTAGTCCTCAGTCCCTCATATGGACAGCCTCTGTGTGCTAGGCTTTAGCTCTCTTCCCCATTCTGAGTTTTAAATCATTCTTCATTAGTCAGAGAAAAATGTTTACATCCAGTCGCACCTCTTTACCTAAACAAGATGATATCATGCTAATACAACCTACAAGCCATGTTTCCTGTTTAATAACCTGGAAATGCAATTGAAATTTCAGTCACAATGTTAAAAAATGAATCCTTGCACTCAGGGGGTCAAAGACACAAGAAGTGAAAACAGAAATGCTCCACTTCCTCTGGTGTTTTGAAAGAAAACACATGTTCAGTAATCATATTCCAGACAAAAACACATCTGAGAGACTGCTTTTCTGTTATTTCCTGCCTTCTTGTTCTTACTGTAAAATATTATGCATTTGCCTGCATTAGTACTTTCAAATGCTGCTAGTTGAGAAAACACAGCATGAAAATACAGCCTTTTGCTTGTACTTTCAAGGTAAGACATGGTTCAGGCAATGATGTGGAATTAGAAGAGACATGTTAGCCAGAAAATCTGGAACTCAGTTCAAAACCTGAATTAAATGGAAAGCATCAACTTAAAATGCTACTTGCAGATCTCACCTTCACTTAACCTCACATAGTCTGCAATCAGTCTATGTGCTGCTATCAGCCTCATTTGCTTTTTTCTAATAATTTCACCAAGTATTGCAAAGTATGCTTGGATTCACTATCATTAGCTGCAGGTTTGGTTTTTTGTAGAGGCATATTTCATATTTTTTCCTGCAAAGGAAGGACCCCTAAACATTTAGTCCCACTCTAGCCATGTAAGATTGTTATACAGAATTTCATCCACATTCAGGACCTGTTTTTTAACGCAGTAACAGTATGTAAGAAGCAGGGGAAAAAAAGGTAAATTTGGCTTGATTTATTTACTTTTCTTATTAAACATTTTGTTGAATTATGTACAAAGATGCTGGCCTGTAATAAGGAGTTCTAGGCCTTTGAATATAACCTATGGAACTCAAAATGAACAAAGCAACAATTTTAAGCAGTCTTATCCCACAACATATACATGAGTTATATTTAATAGGACCAAAACACTTAGGGAAAAGCACAGTGCTTTCTAGGGTA
>VWYI01027349.1:2657-41349 GCA_013399455.1 Anthoscopus minutus | reverse complement strand
AAAAATCCAAAATAACCCACAACCCCAAAACCAGCCAACAAAAAAAAAAGTGAAAAACATCCAAATAATTTTTAGTATCTGTTCACAGTATTGTAAGTTTATATTTGTTAGATGTTGTGAATACCTAAGTGAAAAAAGAAGACCTCTCTTCAATAATGGGCGGGATAGAGATGAGAGCTCAACTCTAGTCAGCTTAAAATACTACAAATAAATAAGCAACATTTAGTTTCTGTTACAAGTTGAGCTCCTATGAACCCTGAAGCAAAGCAGGACGTGAGAAATAGAGGGTTCCCCAGAAGAGAGAAACCACATTTCTGTCTTTCATTCCAAAATGCTCTTTGGCTGGATTTTAAAATACCATGTCTTGTCTTGTGAGATCTCACTAAGGAATACCTGTCAGCATTAAGAATTCAGCCTTTTAAGATGTTACAGCATGTAGGTGTGCATTCTCCCTTCATCAAAAAGCTTTGAAATACCAAAGGTCATTACCTGGTCTAGTACCAGAACTCCTGTAACATGCTGGGGTGTCTCAGGTACCTCTGTGTGCTTGTGTTAGGTTTTTAATGGTGACAGCTTCATGGAGAAATGACTCTTGGACTGAGGTTTATCAGACATTGTTCCTTCTCTTTGACTGAGAAAGATTTTCAGGCTTTTTACTTGGAAGTTTCAGCTATTTTTTAAATGAAGGGTGTCTTCTTATTAATGCAGTGCTATTGACATGATAATTATAAAGCATGCAGTAAGGGCACCATCAAGAGAGTGCAGAAATGGTGAAAATAAAGACAAATGTGAGTCAATTTAAAAGATACATCTCCATTTCTGAAAACTCACTGAAATCCAGTAAAACACTGGATTCAGAAATAACCTGTTCTGATAGAACTCTAAAAAAGTAGTTATTTTAGGTCAGTTTAAAGATTATTTTTTCCCTTTGCACTGTCTTAATGACAGCAGGAAGCAAGAAATGTGAGCCAGGGATGGAGACACGTGTAAAACAGGTCTGGTGAGCTCCTTGCTATGGGTAATTTTCAAGCTATTAGTAGTTACAATAATTTTAAAATAAAAACAGTTACTTGCTAAGTTTTCTCTAAAATTTAATCTTATTTTCTATGCTTAAAGAGAAAAAACACATTACTTACAATATCTAATTAACTAGAAACAATATTTCATAGAAGGAAGAAGAGAACCAAATTGTGATCAGTTACTATAACAATTAACTGAAACACTAGGATGTTTTGAAAGGCTTATATCACTCACTGATGAGTGGCTGTTCTCAGTATTGGGCTTTCAGCTGTTTAACATCTTTATCAAAGCTCTGTGGGCAGCAGGTCAAGGGAGGTGATCCTGCCCTTCTACACTGCTCTCCTGAGACCCCACCTGGAATGCTGCATCCAGCTCTGGGGTCTCCAGCATTAAACATGGATCCCATAGAACAAGTCCAAGGGAGCCAAACCATTCCAGGGTTCTAGTAAAACAACACTTATAGATGGTATATTTTAAATATCTGGATTGGTCTGTATTTATTTATGTATAGATATATTTCCTTGGCTTTTAAAACAAGGATATCATCTCTAATATATTTCAGTGCTCAAGCCAAGGTATTACATTATTCTAAAATATCCTTCTTTATATTTTTCTGGATCTGTGTTATGAATTGCATCTTGCAAAGAAATGTAACAGCCAGAGTAATAAGCCTGGAACCAGAATTCATTTTACCTTCTAAATTAGACTTTTATAATAAATGGTAAATTGAAATGCCATTACAAAAAGGTTACCATCTTTTATTACATGAAGTTAAGAACTTAAATTTTACTAATGGTGCAATTTTCTCTGTAATTCATCTTTTACTTAATAGCATATAATTGTTTAAATAACGCTTTAGTCCATGTAAAAAGAAGGTATTGTTAGAAAGGAAAGTCTGACTATTAGGCAGCTCAAGAAAAGCTCAGAGTAGTCTTTTTCAGATATTCAGATATATTGCTTTTTATTTCAGTAAGCCACAAGAGCATATCATTTTCTACACCAACAACTGATTTTTATTCTGGCTGATGACCTCAATCTTTTTACCCCCTCTTTTTTTTGCACTTGGGGTGGGGGCTTGTTTAAAATTCGTTTTCAGTGTGGTGTGTGGGCCTCCTTCTACTAATCTTAATAAGATGCTATGAATGCAATTTACTGAAATAGATTTGTAAGTGAAAGAAAAATGTGCTCAGAATTGCAATTAAGCCTTATAAGTGCCAATAGACAAGAAATTTTAAGCTTGAAACTTCCAAACCCTCAGGTCTACTCTTTCCTCAAAGGATACAGTCTCTCAGTATGCGTAAACTTTTCAAGTCTAGATGCTTTTTAAAATGCCAGTAGGAAGATCTTACTTAAATGCTAATCCACTTTAGATCCACAAAATATATTTGGGCAGCTGCATTTCTCTTAGTGTGCACAGTTAAAGACATATCTTGCAGTCTAAAACTGCCTGGGGACTCATAACCTGCATGTTGCTGTTTTAATTCTGGAGCATGGCTAGCCTGACCCAACACAATAAAATTCCCCACAAACCCAATCCTTTCCCTTGAAATGTGATGATGCTTATGCTGCCCATCTGCTGTGCAGAGGTTCAGTGGTTGGGGTTAGGAGGTGGGGAGAAAAAAGAGCAAGTCCTGCTTACTTTGATTATTTATCTCATCCCTGTGAATGAGCTCACATCTGGCAGTGATCAGGGTCTGTGTCCTGAGTTGGGGTGCTCCCAACACCCTTCAGGGAAAAACCCTGTTCCCCTTGATGCCAGCTTGGGGACCTCTGCATGGGAGAGGCTGCAAATATCACAGGGACTCAAAGAAAATCAGCAGGACATTCTCTTGCAGGCAGAAAAGCTGCACCTCTCTGCTCTGCATGATATTATATGCCATATACAAAGACTTAATGCAAATGTATATGCTGTCCCTGGAGCTGGAAAAAAATCTATAATATTTCAATTGCTGGAATATCTATGTGCCAAGTGCAGACATTTGTTTGATTTGGCCTTAGGCATTTTTATCTGGCATGCTCTCCATTTCATTTCTCCCACACTGTATCAATCTCAAAGCTCCTTTGGTTAGGGAAAAAAAAAATAGAAAAGGAAAAAGAAAAGCCCCAACCACTCCCTCTGTATTGCTTTTTAAGTTGAGATGCAAATAAAAAAAAACCAAACAAACCTTCTCTACTGAAATATTAGTACCAGGATGATAGCAGCCCTGCTGAAAAGCTGGAAGAGAGGTTTGGCCTGTTGTGATTGCCTGTGAAATATCCCCTGCCCTCCCCTCCCGAGCTTGCTGTCATTCACCTCCTAAATAGGGGGTGCTCCAGCTGACACATGCTTCAGTGAGCAGTGCAGCTTGGTGGCATCCCAATCCTGCCACGTCATGTCAGCTGAAATTGCTATGTTAGAATGTAAATTAAGCCCAGAAATTACAGGTACACGATTGATAACTGTGTATATAGGTTTCTTCACATCTGGGGGAGGAGTCCTGGATGAGATTGTGTTGGGCAGCAGAGGTGATGGTGAGGTAGCATCACAGTTTTCTACTGGATTAATTTGTATTTGTACATTTTAAATGAAAAGCAAAAAGCTTATTAGGCTTCTGGGTAACAACTACATTCTATATGAGCCAAGAGGCAATAGCTTTTTTAGGCTAAATTACTAATATATTTTTCCAGGCAATGTTTCAGTCAAGATCTTGCCACAAGTAGCCACACAATGGTCCAAAAATATCCTAACCAAGAATAGACTAAAGAAGTTCTCATGCTACAAGGAAAGAGAATTATTGAAGGCTGTGACTGTATCAGCAGTCAAAAGATTTACAGTCAGGTTATAAAATAGTTTAAAATATTGACTTAAATTAATTCTGTCTAAAGAGTCACCCCTGTTATTCACTGAGCATTGGTTTGGCCACACAACAGACTTGGCACAGACACAAGATTCTCCACAGATTCCTGTCCATTAAAGTGTCAGAAACCCTGAATTTAACACTTACACTTCAGTAAAGGAAGAAGTGTGTTTATTGGACTTGGTTTAATATTTTTCTCTCTTAGTAAACTCTCCTTCATGTCAGGTAACTCTAAAACATCATTGCAGGATCACTTTCATCTACTTTATGTATTATTTCATATTACCAGCTTTATATCTTATGGCAAGCATCTGGGAATCATTAATTTCAAATGGCTGAATAAACATTGCTTAGTTGACAGGCACTTATTTAAATGCATTATTTTTGGCATAAGATCGAAAGTTATGTTTGCAAGGGATGGCAACATTTTTTGGCTCTTTTTCCCCTCCTCATCTCATCACAATCTGGCATAATTCTCCCAGTCTCTCATTTTACCTTACCATAGATTGATAGTCAAACTTTAAAGGATCAAAATTACCCACACTTAGAAATATGAGGTAATAATTTGCTTAGAACTCTTTGTTTGCTGTTCTCTGATATTTAGCTACTTATTTAGTGTCCCCTCATATGCAGGCTCCACAGAGACTGAGCCAGTGAGAGAACATTTTTAAGCTCCCCATATCATCAACCTAAATAGTGAAGAATGATAATTTAGGCGACAGAGACCTGCACATTTCAATTTTCAGTAATAGATGTTAAATGAGCAGTAGAAAACTGTTTGAATGAGTCTGTAGTTATCTCATGCAGGTGTTCATTGCTCCTTAGTTTAAGTTTCTTATTATGTTCCTTTGTAGAGGTATTTCTGCAGATCTGCTGGCTCTCTTTCCCTGTTATTGTCTGAGATCTAATTACAAATCTTCCCATATAGTTAGCTTGTGCTGAGGATTTGAAGAAAATATTCTCTGTGTGAAGAGTGCATTCCAAGAGGGGGAAAAATTGTTATAATGCATTGTTTCCTGGTATTCCTTGTGTCAGTTCTGAAAGACATAACAAAGTGGTCTAAAAAATGGAGTAAAAGGAAAAGAATACCCCCCTCCACACACACTTTCCCTTGTAGCTGACAGATCCATGTTAGCTCTTGCTGAGAGATGTACTTACAGACTGTCTGCTGTCCCCTGCCAGTACCTGTGAGCAGACAGGGATCACAGGCAGGGGTTCATACGATATGTCATATATCAACTGAATTCATTATTTTAAAAGATTTAAATGAAAATATATTGACTGAGATAATAAATGTATGATTTCTATTTAAAGTCTTGATTAATTACATTTAAAGACATAGAATTATGGTGAAGAGAGTGTCTGGTGCTGCAGTTAATGCCTCCATTTTGATATCCTTAAAAAAAATTATTCCACCCATGGTCATGAATCATCATCATTAGGCTGCTTTATAAGTAATTAGAAAGGTCAAGCTGACAAACTGTATTTGATACGAGACAGTTCAAGCATTAAAAAAACATTGGGAGGAGTATTGAGATGGATTTTTCTAGCAGAATGAATGGGTGCTGGAACAGTGTACCACACTTCATGGGACATGCTAGGTTAGACAACTTTACACTGATGAGACTTGTGTCTTAAACCCTTGATTTAAAGCTTAAAGGTCAGTCAGATGAATTCAGGGCATATTTCAGTCAGCAGACAGGCCTAGCCAGGAGACAAAGACATTGAACTTCACTTGTCACCTTTTTGGCTTTATTACTTCAGGATCTTCCACTTCAGTGAGAGATCCTTGTTGTCCTGCTATTGTACTCAGAATATTATGTTGTGGTTTGTACCACAAAGAAGTGGATAAACTACCTGCTTAATCCAAATCTTCAGAGATATTCCCTGATTTTGGATCTATCAATGTTTTCTTTTTACTAAGTGGAGCTCAGCATGAAACATGTAGGACAGAAAGGAACAAATGAGTACAGGTGAGTTGTCAGAATTTTTCTGTTTCCAGCCTGGGTGTTCACCAGCCCTTGCCCTTTCTTACATTCTCTTGCACCCAAACTCAAGATGGGGCTGCAAAGGAAGCTCTGCAGTAGAGCAGGCACTACCTCTGAGATGGTGCTGGGGATAAGGACATGAAGACTGCATCTTACAGGGCAACTTCAAGGACATGCACAGATGACAAAATAATTGTCAGTCCCACCACTGCGTCTTCCAGGGGGTTTGTCCGCCAGGGGAGGATTGCAGCGATGCTGATGAGATCTTCAAATTGTGTTTTATTTGTGCTGGTTGAACATGCACATAGATTATTTTTAAATTGAAGAGGCCAGAAACAGAGAAATTCTAGCCATGGGTGTTTTGGGGCCATGATTTCTTGTCACAGCTGAAAAACTTGAAGTGCTTTATGTGTATGAGCACAAAGCTTCTAGTTTTTATTGCAGCAGAGTGCTTTCAATTTAGCAAAAAAAATCAATCAACAGAAACAGTAAATGGCACCAAGCTCCACATTTCTCTTTGGGAGCAGCATTATAACATTTAGTCTTGCTCAACAAGAAGTTTTATATTGCTTTTGTTTATATACAGGATAATGTTATGGGGATACAGAGCTTCCGTTTAGAAAGGTTATTGACACTCTTGATGCTGTGTTGGCATTTATTCTTTGGATTTTATTGCTTCTGATCTGTGGTATTTATGTCTCTGAGGTGAGGACTTTCATCTGTGATACATGCTCATAATTTACAGGCTGCATGGTGCCCTGATGTTGTCTGCAGAAACAGGAAATTAAACAATTAAACAGGAGGCAGATGTGAAGAGAAAAACAAGGTACTCCCCTCAGTACACTTACTTTTCAATAAATATCCATAGGTCAGAGGAGGCTGGAAGCCACTCCTGGGTGAAAACCCAATGACTGGAGGAACCAAGGCAGTTTTCCATAGCTGGATATGAGAAAATGGCAAAGCACTCCAGAAAGGGAGTTTAGGCAGAATATGAATTCAGAATTTAATGGAAGTTTGAGCTTCCATGTTTTTTTCCTGTATCCAGCTCTTCTGAATCTGTGTGACATGGTTGAAGCCTTTTGTCACAGACACTCACTCCCAGCTCCCCAAGCTGTCTGAAGTGACCATTGCCAGGCTCCCTAGTGATTACTTTAACTGTAATAGCAATGACAGATCACTTTATTAATTGCAAATTGCACTATCTGAAGATGGTGACAACAGATATGGAGGAAGGAACAGAATATCCTAATTTTTCATAGCATAATCAGCCTGTTTGGAGACCCAGATAAAAATAAATTACCTCAACCTTACAATACACTTGGCAGGTATTTATTGCAGCATTCTCTATCAGCGAGTGCCATACCTACATGAGTTAGCTTCTCTCACATTACCCTGAAATGTGGAGGGGAGTGTTAGTGAGAAAGAGCAATCAAAGCAGGGCTGCCCTGGGATCTGGGTTTGGATTCCAGTTGCATGCCACCACCTCTGGCCACTGCCTTCCTCAAGGGCAACATGCCCACCCAGGCCCAGGGAGAGGTTTGAGTTAAACATCCTGAGGGGAAAAGCATCCTGAGGACAAAAGGACTTTGCAATCCTTCAGTAGTAGAAATTGGCTCAATGGATGATGTTATCTGACAATACCAAATAGTAAAAAAGAAATTTCTCTTGACTTGCAGAAAGAGGGAGAACAATTCCAGCGACTTGAGAGGGAAAGCTGTCACCATTCACTCAATAAGGAAAAATTGGGGGATGTGGCTATAGACCCACTGTTTAACTGTTCTGAGAGCCAAAGCTTACAAGACTTTCTAATGGAAGCAGACAATTCCTCAGTTCCTGTTTGCTGCTGCTGTTTTCAGCATGTCCTGAATTGATACAAAGACTAAATTAGTCTTGAGAAACAAGATTAACCTTTCCAATCACATTTAAGGTGAAATTGCTTAACTACAGCACACAATGTCATGCTACAGATAATCCAAGTGCTTGATTAATGTTTTTATAATCAATTGCTGTCTGGAAGTGACTCCTTCCCATCACACTCTTCACAAAAAGAGCAGATGGTATTTAAAAGGTTATGGCAAGAGGGCATTTCAGAGGTCAAATAGAACATCGATCAAGTGGGCAGAAAAATTGCTTTTTTCCTTCCCCTTCTTATCCTCACAATCCATGAGGGAATGTGGACTATGAATTATAGTTTGATCTATAGTTCAAGCACTAAAATGTTTTCTTGTTTCAAATTTCTGTGTTGTTTTGGGTAATGAACCTGGAAATTGGATTCCCTTTGTGCCAATAAAAAATTGTGCCAAATACATGTATCTCAGCAACATAATTCTTAGACCCACAGAGATTTGCCTGCTACTACCTCGAACGCAGTCCTAACTTAATACTCATGCTTAGTAAAGGCTGTACTAATACCCATAATGTCTTATATATATATATAATGTCAATTTTTAGCAATGATAGGGGTTCTGTGAAAAATCTATATTCTCCACTTCCATGCTCTTTTACAGAAACCAATTTAAAAAATGATACTGTGAGACTTATTCTCACTACTTGCCATTCTGCATCAGAGTCCAAGGAGAGGTATTCTCACCTGGAGTGAAGGGGTCAGGGAGACTCCACTTTTCAATGAAGTCTCCAAAACCAGAATTCAGGGGTTTGCCATTGTGGAGCACATAAAATATAACAATACCCTTCTTCCTCCCCTTTCCATCTCCTACCATGTTAATCACACAGCATGAGAGTAATAGAACAGAAAAGTAAAATTATTTATGCTTTCTAGAAATTTTTGAGTTTTACTAATGAAAATGTAGTTATTTTCCTATTGTTTTGGACATGAAAATTGTTGTCTTTGTTGCCAAATAAAAGTGTATTTTTATTAATTACCATATCTTTCTTTCCACTCATTTTCCATGTTTTTTGGTGGGTTTTTTTTGGTGGTTTTACAGGTTACTGCGACAAGTGAACTGTTCATCCTGACTAAGTCTCTGAAGTAGATTATCATTTGGGACATAAAGATGTTATAATCCTATGATCAGAACTAGGATGGTTTGGCTAAGATGTTTTTCAGGATTTTACCTTGTATTTAAGAGCCTGAGTTCCTCAAATCTTTCTTACATGCACAATTCTCACTCACTTCATGTAAGTAACCTGAGGAGATATTAATGAAACAGGGATTTTTTATTTATTCAAGGGAAATTAATACCTAGCATATATTGCATAAATAAAGCTGTTAAACATGAACTTTCAAAAGGTGAACAGAAGCAGAACTTGATGAAAACATACTGATCCTCTCAAAGTGGCATCTGGGTGTCTTCTCATCTAGGAGTGCTATCACTGGGACTGTCAGTGTATTTTAAGTAGCCTTAATACATACAGTCATCTATAACATGCGGGCAGACATTTCAATATCAGTTTTGTAGTTAAATTTGTGAATGTGCATTTTTAAAACAGCTGAAGTCTATGAGATACTCCAACTAAGTTATGTCTGTCAGCAGTGTATATGAAAAACAACAAAGGTACAAATGTATATATTGAGTGATTTTTTTTCCCATGATCTACTGTCCAACAGAGAGGAAAAAAATCTTCCATAAGTGTGAGGTATTTCTGTTTCACCATTTAACTTGAGGTTCTTAAAAGGTAGCATACAAAAAAAAGATGTTAACACAAACAACTGCATTGGTATAAATGAGGAGTTAGGAGAGGTTTATTTTCTAGCATTAAGTTAAAATACACAGATTTCCCAGAAAGAAATGACTCCTAGGGACTGGCTGCACTTCTGGCATTTTTCATGAGGATTCTGAGTGGGAAGACAATATTGGCCCTTAGCAGAGGGTTTGTGTCAATTGCCTTGTTATGACTGGCACCCGAGCGATCAGAACTGCCATATTAAATGCAAATTGATAAATGAAAGTCTTCACTACCAGTCCAAAGGCAAGAAAACAGCTGTGAAAATAATTCCAGATATAAGGACAGCACCGTAGTATTTTTCACGGAGTTTAATGTATGTATTTTATGACTAATCCTTTAGAAACTTCTAAAGTAAATCTTTTATCTTCTGTTGTGTGTCCATATTGATCTGCTTTTGAAGTGTTGCTTGCAGCTGAGAGGTATTATTCATTATCTTTGGAAGCTGTTTGATCAGAGAAGAAAAGAATACAGCATGGTTTCAAGAGAATGAGAAAATCAAATGAACTTATATAGATGAAAAATAAGTAGTGAGATGTGCTTCAACTTTCTGTTATTTATTTTTCAGAGCTTTTTTTCCCTGAAGAGACCAGGGAGCCTTCAGATAAATTGACAATGTCTTAAGTAACCTAATAAAAAGCCAAAGACATCTACCTTTTAACACCAGAGTTGTCTGTAAATGTAAAGGTGAAATTTCAGTCCTTTATCCCCATGTTTAATTTCACCTCTCAATTTTCTAATTAGGAAAGCTTGATTTTATAGAGACTTAAATTATGTTCTGAATGAACTAATGTAATCATATGTACGACTGAGATCTGATTTTGAGATCTGAAATTTGTTATAGGTGAATATTGACTATTCCTCTGAATGCTAAATGTGGCACAAGAACTTCATATATATACAGTCAATCACAAAAAGGGGAACATATAGAAACCATGAAAAGATTTTTTTTCTGTCCCTCCTCTAACTAAACCTATCATACCTACACAAGCTTCCCATAGCTCTCCCTGCTCTCTCACTTTCCAAGCCACAGCTCCCTCTTTGATAACCATCTACAATCAATCCAAAACATGTCTTTTTTCTTTATGGTATGACACTACCCAAAGGTTTTCTTTTCTGGTGTCTCCTGCTCCTGATTTTAGACACTGAATCAATCACCAGGACCGTCGCACGGATCTGGTGACAGACTGCTCTTCTGCACCCTCAGAGCATTTCCTTGGCCCAATTATATTCCTGCCAGAGTTGTTTGTTCCTTTCTCAGAAATCCATAATACACTACCCATCAGAGAGGGGAGGGAGGAAATGCCCTGGGCTTTTTAGTAGTTGTAGGGATTGTATAGATTACTCAGTCCATAAATGTAACGCTGAAATGAACCTGCAGTGTCTGTGTTTGGATGACTCTTAAGTGACAAAAGCAGTGCAGTATTCTTGTGCAATCAATATCTTACATGTGAAACCAAAGACAAGACTTTAAATTACCAAAAAAAAAGAAAAAAAAGAAAGAAAAAAAGGATACTACAACAATCACAAAGTGATGTCTACATCTGCTTTTGCTTTTGCTTGTGTATTGCTGTCTTTTTATGGCAAAGTATCTCTTTCAGATCCTTTCTGCAGCCAGCAGCACGTGCTAAAGAGTGACACTGATAAAGCAGGTGCTGTACACTCTCCACATTTGTCAGATATGCTTCCTTGTGCCTACCTGACAGAAGTGTTCTACTTTGCTTCTTTGAAAGCTTTTCTTCAATGTCTTCACATTTTTAGGTGTTACAGCTCTAAGTAAACTTGCTCTTTGTGCGTCACCTGAAAAGATGAGAAGGTAGCTGCTTAATTCCACAGGAAGAAAGGTAAAGGAACAGGTAAAAAAAAGGTTATTAGTAAAATTATTTTTCGGTCCTGGTGGTAAATTTAATAAAAAATATCAATGTGAAACCATGGTGGAACAAAGTTAATAATGCCTTAAATTGTTCTACCTGTTGCAGGATGCAATAACAGCAATGTGCTATGACTATAATTTTTCAAACTTTTAGGTGTAAAAATCCTACACCTGTCTATCTATTGGCAATTTGAGGCACCTGAATTCCTTTAGTAATTTGATTTTATGTTCTTAGAGCCTCAGAGAGAGAGTAAATCTGCAGTAAAATCAACAGTTAACAAATGAGCTCTGCTCAATGAGATTGCAGACTCAGACATTTTTGTAAGCTTTTCTCACAGTCTGTTGAATGTTTGCAGTTTGCCTGAGGGTGTATCCGTGGCAGGATAGCCACACTTCAATTTGGGCAGGCAAACAGGTGGGAGTGTTGCACAGAGTGCCAGGGGCTGGGTGACAGCACACCTTGCAGGTCACTGCTCCCGCAGTGCCAGACACAGCCCCAAGTGTCCCAGCCAGCTGGATGTGCCTGGACTGTGTGCGCAGGGCCAGCTCCCCCCAGATCCTGCCTTGCTCAACACCTACCATGGTGACATTTCTAATTGGGCTGTGACATCCCATATAAAGGCTCTTTGCTTTCTTTTTATTATTTTTTTTTACTCGGGATTTAGTTTCACGACAGCAAGAGAGCATCTCTAGGATAATTAGGATATATGCCATCTTTAGCTTTCACCCAGCATCCTCTTTACCATCCCACAATTAAGAATCAGCTGATCTGTGAACTGATCTGACAGCTGGGCAAAGAAATGGTTCACTGGAAAATTGAGCATGTTTTGCTTTTTTATTTTTTTTTCCAGGATAATATACATAATACAATTTTATCTCAAATTATTGTTATTTTAAAGCACTACTGGACTTCAAAATAGGCAGTTGATATAAAAATTTAAGTATATTTGTACAAACAATAATTCTCTTCAAATAAATATGACACCCTAGAGCTTTTTTGTTAAGGGAAAACTATTTTTCAAATTAAAGAAAATCTCTTGACTTTTAAATTCAAATTTTCTAAGGGATGAGCAGAGAAGGAGAAGGAGAATTTTGAAGGAGTTCTGACTAACAGCGAGATGAATTTCCCATCCCAAAGAGAAGGAGAGGAAAAAGGAAAGGTGTTGATTTTTATGCTGTGAATGGGTGCTGTAGTGGAGATTTGCACAAACCACAACATACCTCTTCAATATAAAAGTCTGATCAGGCTGCCCTGCCCAGGGCAGGAAAACACTGAGGGAGATGGAGATCCATAACTGTCTTTTGAGTTTTTAAAAGTCTTGGTGTTATTCATATTTACCAGGGTATAAACATGGAATGGTTGCACTAAAACCAGTGACATTCCTCCTGGTTCACAGCTGAAAAACAGAGAAAAACATGTTACTACCAAAACCTGTTTTTTTTTTCTTGTTCAAATATACAGCCTTTAAATCTGAAGACATTTAATATTTTTGCCTTTAACTTCATTTTGGTTCCAGTGCATTTCCTATATTGCTCAGAATAAGTGGATAGCTTAGTATGTCAGCTCAGATTTACCAGGATGATCAGGTTTCTTTTTGCCCCTGAGGAAAAATATTATCAAACTACTCACTTGAGGAAAATGAAATGTATTAAAACACCTGACATGTATGATGTCCTGTTAAAATAAAATAATCCTGTATGGCACCCACTCACTATTGCAGTTGAAACAACATTTATTTGATGATTATCTTATTGAAACAAAGTTATCACATCAATCTGACTGCTTCATGTTTCTTTGGTCTCACTCTTATTCTTTAAACACTGACGTGGGCTGGTGGACTCTGAAAGCAAATTCTGGCCTCAGAGATGTACTTTAAGGCAGTTTCTATCAACACATGAGAAGGGCAACGTGCCTTATCCAAAAAGGCTGCCAAAAGCTACTGGTGGAAACAAAAGCTTCCTACTGAACCAGATAAAAGAGAAGGAAACAAAAACAGAAGTGGTGTGAGCTGGGGATTTTAAGTGTGTGGCAGAGTTGATAATATAAAAATCTGAGGATATTTTAAGAGTCAGATGAAACAAGAGTAAGGATACCATGACAACATTTATCCCAGAATCCCATGACATCTAATTCAGCCCTTAATTTAATTTTTACTGTGTGAGCTTTGGGGAGTATCTCACAGTGAAAAAGTCCACAAAATGAGGAATGCAGCTTAGTTTAAGAATGTTTAAACTATTAGCATTCAATTAATTTTGACTGTGATAATTGAGGTTTTTTTACATATAAATGTGGCTATCAGGATCTGTTATATGTATAACATATATATATTTATATTTATATAAATATATATATATATATATGTTAGAACCAAAATATGTTCACATGTAAAAAGCAAGCCAACAAACTTAATTGAAGCAAAAAATACACTGGTAGAAAAATAAGAATTAATGAGAGATAGAGCAAACCGAAAATAAAAAGAGGTACAGACCTGTGGACTTGAAGAGATTTTAAAAAGAAAGCTTTGACTCTAGAGACAAAAAAATATGTATTATTAAACCTTTATATTCTGGTACCATCTAGAGGCCAAATGGCACAGCATCTCATTTTGCTAGGAGCTGTACAAACATGAAATTATAGATGTTCCCTCTTCAACTCAGAGAAGGGGTATGGCAAACTCACAGCTACTGAATGTTTATGTTATTTCTTCTTGGTGCAATATTTTCTGTCTGTCTCTCTTACATATTGTCTGGATCATCTGTGTGCAAACCCTGGGTGTGCCATCCTTCCAGCCTGCCAACAGCTGTGTCACAAACACAAATCATGAGTACAGAAGGCAGAATGTGCCTCTGGTGTAAGAACTTCAACAGCTGCACCCACCAAAATGTAATAACCACAAGAAATACAGCCAGGGTCAGGAATTAATTGTTCCTACCACTGTGGTGCCCGGAGATTGCAGTGTTCTTTATGAAAAGTCCATGAGATTTCTTTCCTAGCATTTGGGGTAGAATGTGGAAGACCAAAACATATATACATCAAATCCTCCTATTTTTCAGCTACAGAGTTTGTACATGATGTCTAAGGAAATGTGTACATTTGGTTTTTGCTACTGTTATTTTGATGCTGAATTGTTGTGAATGAGCCAGTGAAAGGCATATTGAGCTGCTGCTACAAGAAAATAAACATTAAAATTGAAGGTTTTCATGCAGGCCAGGGCTACTGACATGACCTGTGAGTAAGTCAGTCCAAAGGCTGGAAGGCATCAGGACAGGATTACTTGAGCAGGCAGAATTAGGTGGGCAGGGAAAATAGGTGTAATTATCTGGGGTAAAGCACTGCACTAATGAAACTCTGTTGAGGACATCTCTGGATAAGGAATTCCTAAACTGAGTCCGTTATTTGGGACCACTGGGTAATAGGTCAGTGGTCACACCCAGTGATCTCTAAAAGGGTATTTCACACATTTCAAGGGGAGTCATACCAACCTTTCTGACCGTGAGCTTCACTTCATGTCTGGGCTTTGGGGCTTTGAACTCTGTTAAATTTTGCCTTGCCAGTAAAATTCAAAGTACAACAAAATATAAAATACAGTGATGTAGACTTGATTATGTGTTTCATTAATATGCTCCATGGGCTGGCTGCAGGGGCCATGGTGGCTATACAGATGGCACAGATAGTTTAATTCATTTTCCATGTATTTAACATACAGAAAAAATTCCTGTTATATTTGCAGTGAAACTATAAGAATCTTTAAGATTTCCTACATGAAAGCCAAAAAATAAATAAATTGGGGAATTTTCTCACATAATTCTCACATAAAGTAGATAAACTTCTATCCTGGGAAGTACAATATAGTACTGGGATTAACTGAAAGAAGTAGATTGTTTTGTTCTTTCCAACTTCACCTTTCATTTTTTGCTTCATTTTTAGGAGATAGGCATAAAGAGTGTCTACCTCATTTGACTATCTGTAGACTAAACAAAAACCAATAGTCAGCTTCCAAAAATAAACTACAACATTCCTTTTGATTTCAGGAGATGTAAGAGCAGGTTCTCGATATATCATTTTGACTCCAGTTGCTTCTGTAGGAGGCTCCATTGCTGATGTTAGTGTGGGAGTCAGCAAGTGTTATCAGTACAGAAGATCCTGGCAAATTTAGATGTCATCTAGACCCTTCCAGGCCTGTCAAATGCTTTACTTCATTATTTAAAAAGCCAGATCAGTATTTCATTGATATTTCTAATGCTGTGAAAAGTCTTACACCCGTTGCCACATCTCAGGAATTCACCAGACAGCTGGTAAAATTTGAACTTTTTTTCTGGTAAGTTCTGTTTTCTTTTGGCTGAGCTTTGCAGATGTGAAACGTAAAAGACAAAGGTTTGCTTTAACCTTTCCATTCCTCACAAGTTAATCCCAAAAGCTGAGCTGCAGAGGAATCACAAGGGTCACAACTTTAATAGGAGCATACTGGAGAGGGAAATCCCACTCATTTGACATTGACAGTAACATAGACATCTGATTTCTGCCAGGAAGTTGATAAAGTATAACTAATATAAATAATAAATCAGCCCCCCAAACAGTTTTATTTTTTTAATGGTAGTAGATAAGAAAGAAATAAGAGGATGGGGCAGGGAGTAGGTAAGCACTAGAACACACTGGATGTCTTGAATGTAAGAAATATAATCCTGAAAAATTTCAGTTCTTATGGGAGTAAAAAGACACAGCTTGTAATTATTCCAGATGAGAACATATTTTCAATACTTCCCTGGCTTAGTATTTTCATATTGTCAAAATGAATTAATGTGAAATCACTGCCTGTTCACTTTGCATCAAAGTCTTCCATTTTTGAGTGTCCACACTTTCCCTATATTTTTTTAAGTAGTTCTTAGGTGGTTTTATCATCATCAACTGTTCAAATGCTAAGAATGGTCTTAAAAGCTGCTTCCACTCAAGGTGTATGCATTGGTAAATCAGATAGATTATTAAATTTCAGTAACCTTATTCCCTCTGTAGAGAATAATTGGAACTGAATTGTTTGAGTCAACAATTTTTACAGAAGAGAGGCAATTTCTCATGCACAGAAGTTCAAAGTGACTTATATGCTTTAGAGTAAAAATATTTCTGGGACTCTTACTCAACCAGATTCAGAACTCAGGGTGACTGCTGATGATCACAGCCATCCAGGCTGTCACAGATGTTGTGTTAAGAAAGCTATTGACCATCAGTGGGTAGTAAAATTTTTCTGCTCTCACTTTATTGCTGCCTCCATTAAACCATCCTCTCAGGTCCTGTATTTGTGTAACTGGTTCTGTCCTCTATGGCCTGGAGTCATTAGGCCATCCCTTAGTAGTGGACTATATAATGCTTTCTTAATTAACCCTGTGGATGTCATTGCCCCAAATAACATTTAAATGGGAGCCTGTAGCAGTAATATCTTGATATAGATCTCCACTGGAATTGCTTGGATGGAATGCATAATTTCAGAGATTAGTGCTAAAAGGCCACAAGACACTGTTGAGACAGTTACAACTTAGTTTGTCATTTCATAACAGAAGGACTGGATTTATTGTCAAGACAGCATTTTTTTGAATGCCATCCCTATTCAGCAGCAAATTGAGTTTCTTCTAACTCAAATAGACTGAAAAGACTAAGAGCATATTCACCAAAATGTTATCAGATATATTAATTCACAATTCTACAACTGGCAACATCTTTAATTGGTCAGTACTTATTGCTTCTGGAATTTAAAAGTAATTTATGAGATATTTTGTCTTCATGCCTTTTGAATCCTTCTTCTCCAGCACATCTTTTGCACATATCTCAGATTCAATCCAAGCTATTTGATTGCAGCGTGAGGTACTCTTATGTCAAGCCTGTCAAGTGTGTTTGGCATTGGATCAGTCTATAAGTGTGAATTTGATTGTGTATTCTACTTTCATTTCAATAAAAACATGAGTAGTCTACTGCTCCAGATCAATTACTTGCTTTGTGTTGCTACATTTTGCTTTGTCCATCAGCTGTCTTTGCTTCCATGAGTAGAAGTGATCTGTAGGCTGAGATTTGGTGGGAATCTACCCTTGTGCACCTTGTCTAAATGAAAGTGTGGAGCACAGATCACAGGAGTAGTGAACCACTTTGTGCAGACCAGATTTTAGTCACCATAGATGGCACAGAAAATATCCTAACCATTTTATTCCTTTGTCATTTAGTTTGAATTTCTGTCTTGTCCTCTAAGCAGTCCAGCCTCAGGAAATCATTCAAGGTTTTGAACTTACAGACAAGTGCCAAATGCAGCATTTGCAGTCGGGGAGGATGAATGGAATGGAATCCCTCACACCAAGAGACAAAGTGTCACAGGAGTACAAACCACAAGTCTGTGTATGCAGGGTAATGAGGCACAGGAGAAAAAAATATATGTGTGAACTACCAATGAAAGAGGCTAAGACAGCCTAAACCAGCAGAAATTCAAGAAATAATTGGTCAGGCATGCATATTTCAGGTCTCAAGTACCTGAGAGTTGGCCACTCTCTAGATGACTTTGTCTGGAGGAATAATCATATTCTGTCAGAATAATTTCTCTGGAATAGTTGAAACCTTGGATAGGTTTCCTAACAACATTTTTGATGTGTTTTGTCCACTGCACCATGATTCTTCTACTTCATGCACAAGTTGCTGATAAAATTACCAGTAACTCAAAACTCCAGGATTAGTGTCTGTTCTGCAGAGCCTACCAGGAGTCAAACCACACAAATGCTCCGTGGTGGAGTTGGCTCACTGTGGAAGCATATGGGCCACTGCTGATATTTGGATAGGAAATGGGAGCAGACATTTGAAACTCTTTAAGGAATAAAAACGGAATAGATTGTAGGGTTAACAGATCAATATTCTTCTGAAATGTAAAACATAGATGATTTTTCAAAAGTACTAATTTAGTACCATGAAAAGTTAATTTTCTGCCCATTTTGGAAAAGGATTATTACATGCTGTTTCATTTACCAAGTGGAATATGATTGTAGATGCTGGTCAGATGAGACCTTCAGATGAAAAATAATTAATTACAAAGTATTTACCCTTTTTTCCTGGACTGGGTAAGCCATCTTATTTGTAAATAAATTTTGGATTTTAATTATGGAGAGATTTGCACTTCTAACTAATTGTTCAATATGCCTCATTATTTTTATTTGAGAAAATCTGCTAATTAGAAATATAAACCAAATGTTTGTTGTTACTGTCTTTTTAATAAATGAGATACTGAACAAAATTTTTGGCTTTTATTTATTGGAGTAGATCGCTTATGAAATCTTCACTTATAGAAAGAAGAGTTTGTTTATTCTCTGTCTCTGACAAGCCCCACTTGTATCTTTTTAGGAAAAAGACAATAACTCTTAAGTCAGAAGAAAAAAGCAGAAGCTAGACACCTTTAACCAAGTCACATTATAGAGCAGGTGATTATAGTGATTCACTTAAAAGACCAGAAAGAAAACAGAAGTAATTTTTTCACTTTTAAAAGAATTTCTCCTTAAAACTAAGATTTTTAGCCAAACTCTATTTGAGTTTTCAGATTGCTCATCTCAGTAAATAAACAATGTGCCCCTTGTGCATCCTTTCCATCACCTTTAGCCTCCAGCTTTTCTCAAAAAAGCTGAGAGAAAAATTGAGCACCTTGCCACCATTCATTATCTGCATTAGCTATTACATGCTCAGAAGTAAAGTTATTATCATTCACATTTTTTCCCCATTAAAAAGGCAAGTGGTGAGGAGCAGGCATCTCTTCTCTTTCTATGTGTTTAAAATTTCTAAAACTGCAGTGAATTTGCATACTGAACACACACCATGAGCACGAGATTAACGTTCCCACTGGATGTGATGAGGCTCTGTAAAGCCCAAGTTTCTTTTTTATTGGTCCTAGATGCTATCATGAAACCAAATTCTGCCTCTACTACATTTCTCACTGTCCTTGAGAAAATAGATGGGTAGCTTATAGCCATAATTATGCCCACTCACTGGTCTAATGAAGAGAATTAGGGAATGTGTAAACAATAGCTTGCAGGGGAGGGTATGCATAATTGGCAACTAATAATCTAATAGTGAGAGAGGTAGATGGGTGAGAATGATTAACACAGGCCACACAGAATGATCATTTGTGATAAGGATGACTGAGAAGACATTGGCATTATTTAGCTTTCCCTGCTGGCAGGGAGAACATGAATAAAAAGAAAATTAAATGCAGGATGGATGGATCAGCAGGTGTAGTGCAGCAGGATTTCAGCACTTATATTTTTCCTTCTCTTTAGAAATATTCCCAAATTTTCCTCTCCTTGCTATAAGTACCAGAAAAAGTGCTGAATGGTGATGTAGAAGAGCAATATTTTCCACTGTCTCCTACAGAGATTCATTGTCCAAATTGTAATTTTCTGGGCCAGTCAAGGGCATTGTGAGCTATGGAAGGCTCTGGTTTAGGTTCCTGTTTGTATCTTCTGTCCTTTGAGAGGCCCTTTCCTTGTGGCAAGCAGGAAAGTAACTGCAGGATGATGGAGAGTGATTATTAAAAAGAAGAAAAGAGAAAGGAGGTAGATATTTCACAGAAAGGAAGAAAATATCAGTTAACTGGAAGTGAGAACAGAAGAGGCTGTAGGGTTTGTGAAAAGAAGGTGAGAGAAGTATAGTAAAGGATTGACTGGGACAGTCATGACCTGGTATTTAAGGGGTGTGGAATTAAAAAGTAACTGGAGATTTTTCAGCTGTGAGTGTGAAGTCCCCTGACTGGATAGGAACTGGACTCATTCTTCTGCTGTCAGCAAGGAATTGGATAACCATGCAGAACCTCCAGTCCTCAGCACAGGTTTGTGTTGAGCGCAAACATCAAGAAAAATGGGGAATAATAACTAAAAACTGCCTCTTAAATCTCACAAAATGACTTAATGTGAGTTTGATCTGGAAAACTGAAATGTAGTAATGTAGTATTTTCTCAATTCTGAATTTTATTTACCTTTTCTTCAGCCTGCTGCTGTTTTTACAGGTATTTAGACACAGCTGCCATTGAGAAGGAATGCAGACTGCTCAAATTAGATGAAGGGACATAATTAGAGTAAACTCTATCTGACCTATCTGACCATCAGGATGGTGTGAAAGTTCTTGGCACTTCTCAATTGTTGCTGCACAGAGTAGAGGGTCTTTGTACTAAAAAAAACTGCTCTAAAACCAGGTTTTTTTCCCATTAAATTCTATAATTATTTTTTATTGCTAGATCCCTCCAGATTATAGCTAGGAGAAAGAATGAAGAAGATAAATGTAAGCTTTGGGAAAGCATAATTGACAAGGTTTCACTCTCAATTCGTGTTTTTCAAAAGGATCGCCTCAAAACTGCATCTATGCACATAAAAGAAATACAAATGGAAACTATGAGATGGTCCTGTACTTTCCCAGTCATGTGCAGTTTCTTCTTCTGCATCCAGAAAATGCAAAAAAAAAATACCTGATCCTTGTGGATTCATGTGGGTAGAAACAGAACCCCAAAACATCATGAAAAAAATGCCAATTATTGTCTCTCTGTGAAACAAAACAAAGGCCAACACCCCACCTGAAGACAAAACTAGAAACGCTTAAAAAGGAACTCCCTGAAATCCCTGAAAACTAACACTCATTCAGTTCAAGTTTAATCAGAAACTATCCATCTGTTCTGGGGATGCTGCAAAGGTTTTCTGTCTTCCCATGTGCTCCAAAGACAGAAAGCTTCCAAAAACTGTCAGTGGAATGAAGCCTCTCCTCCTTCCCTCTGCTATGGTTGCATTTGCTTGAATCAGATTCAAGTCCTCAGCTTTTATTATAGAAATTTTCTTTCCTTTACTGAAGCATCATGTCTTATTTAAAAAATATATATTTACTTTACTGATGCATCACAGACTGTGTGGATCCACTGTAGACTGTGGAATTAAGAGCAACATTCTAGCCATGCTTTTCTTTTCCCATAGCAGGCCACCATTACCTCACTATTTTAATTCCTATGAGCTCAAAAACATTTTTTTTCCCCACACTGATAGAAATCAATAGAAAAATGTCCATGCTATCATTTTTCCTTCTTTTAAAGCCATAAATTTTGGGGCTTTTTAGCACTGAAATCCTTCACTTTCTAAATTTTTTATCCTGTGTCAGATTATTTCAAAGATCATTGAAAACAGTGGGAAACTATCTTGAAAACTGAAATATTAGGTGAGGAGTGATTGAAATCAACAAAATATCAATTAATTAAATTATTAAAGAAGCAATTTCTGAATGAGACAAGAACAACATTAAACTCTTGAAAAAAAATTGAAAAGGCTGCAGAAATTTCTAAGAAAACCCAGTATGTATATAGATATACAAAAATTATCAGTATATGGAAATAGCTGCTAAGTAAGTCACTACCATTGTTTATCATCTGGTTCCCAGAGCACAAAAATTAATGGATTGATGCTTTAGTGATCTTCTTCTTGTGTTACATAAGCCAATATCCCCACTCTTGTTGATAGCAATTTCAGATAATTCCAGCTATTTTGGAAAGCCTGTGAACTTTCAGCCACAGATGCTGTTTCATCATTCAGGATGGTGGAGAGCTCCACTGCTCGTAATTCCCAGGTTACCTCAGCTCAACAGGCCCTGATAAACCCAGCTCAACCTTCCCTGGGACACTGGGACTCTGTCATGTCCCCAGCTACTCCTAAGCAGGAAGGACAAGCTTTTCTTGGCTAAATGAAGGAAAGAAAATTGTGCCTACAATACTTCCATCTTGATCAAAAGAACTGTCTTTTCTCCTTCCTCCCATCTGCTATAGAACAGAACAGAACAGAAAAAAATAGAAGACTATTTCAGCTGGAAGTGACCTACAATTGTCATCTAATCAACATCCAGTCCAGCTGACACTTCAAAGTTGACAAATACTTAAAGCATATCATTAAGGACATTGTCCAAATTCCTCTTTAACACCGTCAGGTTTGGGGAATTTTGTGTAACTCAAACAATTTTGTTCTTCCATATATCCCCTGAAGAACAATTTTTTTCTTCCCATATGTCTTTGAACTTACTTCTGCAGATGCAGTCCCTTCCTCATGGAATTAATTTTATTTTACAGATAATATGCTGAGTTTTCTTTGTATACTTGATGTTGAATTTCTCTTCCCAAAGCTTATCTGTCTCTAGTACATCCTTACAAACAACTTTGCAATGCCAAAATGAGTACCTGCTCCTGAAGTCCCTCCCTGGGGTCTGTCCAGGGAAAATTTTGACTCAGACACTGCCACAGTGTCCCATAAGCAACACACATCTCTAAAAATGTTCAGAATAGAGAAAATTTTGCCATTAAAAATCTATTTCCTATTAAGGTTACACACAGCATAAGCAGAATCATCCTTCAAATAATCTCAGAAACATAAGTTAAAACCAAAACTCAATAGCAAAACCATCCCAAACAAAACCAAAACCAACCAAACTCAAAAGAAAATAAATAAATATTATGTTAGAGAAGCATTAAACTAGATAGGATAAAATAGGTATTTTATGCCAGAAACTATGCTGCAAATAAACTCTGTGATGGCCTCTGTGGCTTTCCAAATCATCACTGATTTATGGAAATGAGTACTTTCAGCATCAGGAGGAGGGTCCTGGCAGTGAGATGCCTGAAGGATTTAAAACAGGATTTGGAATGCTCAGGAAGCATAGCAGGATAGCAGGCAGGTTAGAGAATGAGTTTTAAGATCTGACTGTATTAATTTGACACATAATGAGGTTACTATAAAGCCACTGTCTCACTCACTGGTCATTTAACAGCAACTCTCTCCATTGTGTATTTATTTGGCACATTCCTCATTGGGTTTTGAAGAATTGGAGACTGAGCCAAGCTTTGCTTGCTTCCAATATTTAAAAAAATCCAAAAAACAAATCACAAAACCACAAACAGTATCCTACTAAAATGTTATGGTAAAGTTTTAGCCTCCCCAATCAGATAAGAAAGAGGGAATAACTTAAATTGACTCAGGTTGTACTGGAAAAAATATTGCAAGTTATTTTGGAATATATACCAAAATATATTCTTCACTATTACAAATAAAAAAAAATTTTTACTGTACTAAGAAATAAAATTCCAAGGACACTCTCCTCTCTTTACAGAAGAGGCCCAGCAACCTTTCTGATTCTTTCCATGTTTTACTGACAAATTTTTTTAAAGTACAGAAGAAACCTCCTTTTCTACATTGATGAAGCCAGAAATGCAAACAGAATCATGAAATATATACTTTGTCTTCTTAATTTTTTTCAACAGGTAAAGAAAGGAATTTATTGATAGATTTAATTTCTTCATAAATTCTTTCTTCATAAATTTAGTAGGAAAATGAAATTTCTCTGAAAATTCTCATTATATTAAAAAGGAATATAGGAGAACAGTATGTGGGTGAGGCAGGGAATGATATAATGCTGTTAAATTAAAATTTGTGTCAAAAAACTAAATGCATACAATGTGTAAATAGCATTTGCCCTAGGCATCTTATATTTGAGACCATATTAAAATAATAATTTTTGTAATAATGAAACTCTTTAAAGTAATAGGACGATCATCAGGACATCTTTTGATAATTACTAGAGCAGTTTCTGAACTCAGGTGACATTAAAATAAATCATTGTCCCTAAACAATCGTAAACACAGCAAGGAGAGAAACTGATTTCCAAGGTGAAAATGCAAATAAAAAGAATAACATTTGAGTTTTCAATCCAGAATAAAACAAACACCCAGAAAAAATCTCCACGTCAACTAAGTAAATTTGAATTTTCTGGAATGCAAAATATTCTCTCCAAGGAAGTTATTAGGTCAGGAAGATAACTGTATTTCACATATGAATTCCACAGATATATTGTGGATTCCAGTGCTGTGAAGACATAAAACAAAGCATCAACAAGTGTTGGACTTCTGGGAAGAGGCATCTTTGTAACTGATGTACATCAGGCCCTTTGGAACAAAAAGTATTTTTCTATAAAGTATAAAGCCACAGAGGTAGTCACACATTTCCCATCCCCTCCTCTCAGGAAGCTTCTTCCATTCCCTTAAAAAACCTAACTAGAATAGGTCTTGATATAAGAAAACATAAGTTCAGTGCAGCAGGATGCAGAGGAGGAATCCCAAGTACTGTTTACCAGGGAAAACTTATCCTTAGCAATTAATTATTATATGACAGTACTATAAAAACCTCTGTGCAGAGCCTGGAGAGAGAATTTTTGAGTTAAAACTGCACAATGTCCACAAAGTCCAGGGCTCCACCAGAGCTATTTCTGTAATTCATGGCTTTCAGGGATCACTGGGTAGTTTTTTTCTAATTTAATTTTTACTTGGTTACAATCACTGTCAGTTTGAGATGTCATGGACTGTGCTTTTGGTGCAGATTAGATAAAATAAAGTTATGCTCAAGCATGTTCTGGTTTTGCTTTCTTCCCTCAGCTGTCATGGAAGCAACAAACACTGTGAATTAGTAACCACTTAAGTTTGTCTTTTCCATTGAAATCTGGCCATTTCCTGAAAAAGTTCTCACAGATTGGCACAGCGTGGCAGGATGTAAAGATGACAGCAATTTCAGTATGCTAATGTCTCATTTGCATGTCTTAACATGCAGTATTCCTCCTTGATTGGCATTCTCATTAATGTGACATTAGGAAAGACTGCCTGCTAAATAACATAAGCAGCATTTAAGCATAACTGCTATTAATTCCTCTGCTTCACAGGAAGGAACATTTAATTTTTCAAAGGTGCACTAGAGATAAATGTTTAAAGTTAGGCTGTTGATGCTGAGAGATCAGCTTTTTTCTTTTTTGCTTTACTGAGTGTCATTTGGGTCAGATATCGATGCCAGACATGAGGAGCTCACATACATTTTAACAGCTGCAGAGGCCAATAGGTTTTCAGCATTTGTATATAAATGTATGGAGATAATGGAATTTTTCCTAGTATCAATTGGGAAAAGGTCAACTCCCTAATGAGAAGGACTGCTCTGATGTATTATTTGAAAATTAGCATTGCCTCTCTGATTAAAAACAGAAGTTTTCTAAGTGCACAGAACTGCAGATTACTCTTAAATTTTAAAAGCCAGTGCTAAGGCTTTATTTTTGTTGTGTGTTCTGAAACAGGCTTAATAAGAGCTTCACTTCGGTATCATTAGCATCAATACTTCTTGTAGATTCCTGTGCCAAGTAATGATTTTTTTAACAAAAATATAAGATTAAAATAGGTGGTTTTGTGTTTGTTTTGTTTGGTTGTTTTTTGGGGGTTTTCTTGACACTCTGTCCCACAGATTTCATTTCTTGGGCAGAAAAAATATTGTCTTAAAGCCAACTTTCAAATAAAAATATTTCTCAGTATAAAATATTTCTCAAATACTTGGTTGTCTGGTTGAATTTCTGCGTTCCTCAGGACCAATTAATATTAACTTTGCCATAATTTAGACAACCTTAAAATTATTCTCAGATGATAAAATCTCAAAACTTCCAAATACACTTTTTTACCAAATCAAAGAAAAAAAAAGTTTTGTCTTAAGACATCTTTCCACATCTGTTTCAATATCCTGATGTGCTAGAGAGCTATTTCTTATTAGGTGGTCACTCATTATTCAAAAGCGGGACAAACAGATAGTCATAGGATTCTATTTCCCAGGTTATTCCAGATAGGAAAATCCTTCTCTTTCCCACTGAAGCACCCTGATCCTTACTTCACTGAGATATTGAGTAATATTGCCACAATATTTCTTTACACAGTGTTTTCTTATTTAAGAGGTATTAAATAATGTCTGGGACACAAATTGCTTAATGTGGACCAAATCTATGGAGGTCTTCCAAACCCACAAAACTTTATGTGCAGATTGACAATCTTGCATGCAGCCACCTTAACTTCAGAGGAAGCAAAGTCAAGCTTAACATCTTTCTGATCTGAGCCTCAGAGGCAGGTTATGAAACAGCCAGAAGAGGAGAAATTGAATGCCCATGCATGGGCAGCCTAACCTAAAAGCTAATAAATGAGCAGTGCATTTTTATTTTTTTCTTTATCTGTTGACTGAAGTGAGAGATGGAAAGTGAGTGCCAAGTAGCAGCTATTACAACACTGCACATGACATTGAAGTTCAGGGTCAGTTGTTTCCATTACAAACCCCATTTTTCAGGGTTTATAACTTGTCTGCCTTAAATCACATCTAGCTGAAACTGGCATCCAACCTGTCAGGACAGCTATAGGAGGTACTTTCTCATTTCTTTCGTTAAAAAAAGAAAATACCTCCTTACATCATTTTACTCATTTGCCTTCTTAATGCAGCTAAAAGCTACTTAGTAACAACAGACACTTCAGGGGAACAGGGAGGTTCTAAGACAAAAGGAAATACTTTTAAGAGAAAAACTTTTAATGCAGTTTCCTGGACCATAGGAAAACTTAGGCTATGAATTCAAATTTTGCACCTCAAGTCAACTCTGCAGTTGTTAAAGTGATGTCAAGCTGTGTCTCCAGGTACACAGATGAGAAAACATTTCTCACTACTGTTTTTTTCTCTCCATTTATTTGTCTCTGATGTGAAATCCAGCTAGTGAGCCACCTGACTCAAGAAGCATAGTGATGTCTTTAGTGCTGAGATCAGTAGAACTTAGATCCCCACATTGCTGTGCCACAGGGAAAACAAGAGATGACTATATTCTTTTCATAGATTTCTGAGAATATATATGGCAAGAGGAGAGCAGGGCAGGGGGAATAAAAGAAAAAAGAAAAAACAAAACAAAAACCAATAACAACAACAACAACAACAAAAAAGGGAAGAAACACAATTTTCATTAAATGTAGCTAATAAATCAAATTTATTCAGCTCACTTAAATGCATTTGAAATACTCTTCTGAGGTGACTTGAAGCTGACACAGCCTTTCTGCACATCTCCTTCCACAGTACCTTATAGACATCAAGGAGAAGATTGTCTCCTCACACCCATCTTTACACAGCCTCCAGTTTGTTTTGTTTGGTTGTTTTTTGGGGGTTTTCTTGACACTCTGTCCCACAGATTTCATTGATGAATTAAGGCTTTTTTGCTACATCAGAGGTGAATTCAGAAGGTGTTTACAACATCTGGGCTATGTACCCCATCTTTCACCACTTGGAAGAAATTCGTGCAGAATACAATGGTGAGGCACATAGAGGAGACAAGTTCTGAGTTAATCTTGACTGTCAGAGCCCTGCATCTCCTGAAACATTAAAAACTATTTTGTGAAATTTACAGCTGGAGCACCAACTGCCTAAAGTCATCTGAATTTACAGATCCCACAGGAATGAAATACTATCAAGTAAGATGGAAAAGAGTCTCATTTCTTTTTCTCTGCTGCTACTCTTCTGATTTTGCCTTTCCAGGAGAGAAGATCAGATTCTGGCTGTACAGAAAGTGTACCAGCCTTTGACTCAAGTTATCCTCAAGCTTCCCTTCTAACTCAGTACTTGCTTAATACATTTTCTAGCTCCAACAAAAAGCAGCAGGAAACCTTCATCTCTGACTGTGCAGCAGAAGCAAAATCTCTCAAAAAGGCCATGGAAAGGGAGACAAACAAAACTTAATTCACATCAAGGACTTGACCCAAGATCTGTTGCCCTCAGAAAACAGTCACAAGAAACAGACTATAGAGTATTTAGAATTCAAACAGCTGCAATATTTCCTACTGGAGTTGGGTCATAATACCCCTAGTGTTAATTGGGCCCAAGAGCAAATAGGTTAGCATCACTCCTTAACCTTGGAACCAAGATCCTTCACCTGGGAGTTTAAGTATTTATGTGGGATGATGGTGTCAGCAGGAAAGGTTGAAAGGAGATGACCTGGGTTGTACTGTGACTAGAGGGTAAGACCATGTTTTTGATAAGCCTGGGAATGATGCTCTTGGTTTCAGATCCTCAAAATTAGAATCCTTCTAGTGGAACAAACATTCTGATTGTTGTACACTGCAGAGTAATGTGATGCCGCATTAGTTTCCCTCCATTTTATAGCCCTACTTCTTAGGGGTTTTTATTTTATTAAACATTTTCTGAGCACTAAAAGCTTAATTTTTAGTCAAGGGATATAGACTTTCAGTACAGATTGGATTTGATTTTTAAGGGGAGATTGTTTAGTTTTGATTGATTCATGTTTGGTTGGGTGGCTGGTTTCGAGAAAAAGGAGGAAAAAAAGAATGAGAAAAATATATCAGTCCAGTTACTGATTTTATTCTACAAAATGTACTTTTAAATATGTAAGAAGATTTTCATACTTCCATTTGGAAGGTAAAATATATTCTCCAGCTTCAGGCAGTGTGTAAGCATTTTACCTTGAAATTATAAATTGCCTTAGAATTATAATTGGGCTAGGTTTGTGCTGAGCTCTAAGTGATTTCATTGGGATTTACTGGGCAATGAGCTATTTTGCTTCTCTTGCAAAGAATGGCTTCAAATTCTGTCAGGACATATAGGTTTCATCTTTATGAAAAGGGAAAAAATCCAAACAAAAACCAAACAAACCTAAAAACCTCAAAAAAATAATCCTGACAGCTTTTGAGGGAGAGAAAATATGATATTTGGCAATTATTCTGTATGTGCATATAAAGTGGCATATAAGTAACGTATTCTAGGTAGAAGTGCAATAGAGAACAGACCTGTAATCTTAGTTTGTAAAGCTGGACACATGTATTAGAGATCCCACTCAAGCTCCCTGAGGGAATCTAGACACACAATTAGAAGTAAACACGAAAAACATCCCCAAGGAAAAACATAATAATAAAAAAGTATTTTTTATAATAAAGAACTATATTAAAAATATTAAAAAAATAAATTGTGCATTATATAATAAAAGCACAGAACCCAAGGCAAAAAAAGATCCAGTCAATCTTCCAAATGATCTTTATGAAAGTTAAGGGAGAGTTGGTGATTTCAGGAGAGACCTGGAGGAGCGACAGTCTCACTCTCCAGCACTGCCTGGACAGTAATGTCAGGGGGAGGAGAGGCAGACACAAAGCCCAGCACTTGGCTTGTCATACATAGCTAATAAAGCAGAACTGGAGACTCCTTGTCTCTGCAGCTTCATGTGGGGCCAGTTTCTGGCAACTGCTGGCTACAGGCACTGCCAACACTCCCAGGCAGAGCTGTGAGGGCTGTGTCTTGCCCTGGCTTTCCAAGCTGCAGAGCTGTGATGCTAACCCACTGCAACGTGCCAAAGAGGAGCCTCCCTCACTGAGCCCTGCCAAGCTTCTCTCTGCATCTCTCTCATAGGTATGTGCATGTGTGTGTGTCCCTGCAAACAGCAGCTTTAATCCACTTTGCAGGTTCACACTGAAAGAATTCGCTGCCTCCTCTGTAAGAAAAATCCCAGTTTGCGTCCAAGGGGAGTTTCAGAGTAAGAAAATTTAATTGAGAACTGCATTCTCTTCATGTTACTTTAATAATTAGAGCAACCAAATTTAATAATTAGAGCAACCATCAATATCACTGGGCCTGTCTGAGCAGAATTTAACTAGAAAATATGTTTATACCAGTCAACCAAAAGAAAAGAGTGGCTGCAACAATGGCTCCACAATTCAAAGCTTTGGGTTTATGGCTGTGTGTGACACTGTAGTCCTTATAAATAAATTACCCTCTGAGACTGATGGTTAGGCCTGTCCTAGGAGTGCAGGAACACACACATTGAGCTTCATATTTAGTGGTCCTCAAGTCTGACACATTTTGTAATTGGGAAATGGATCCCTTGGATAACTCTAAATTACATGGCCAACAAACTATAACACCAGGACTCCAGGATTTTAAATCATAATAAAAAGTATAACAAGTGGCCATGTATGTGATTAGTTTACAGATATAACTAGATGGAAGGTACAACACCCTGTTGCAATCTATTTATGAAGACAGGCAGGCAATTATATGAGACAGGGGAACTAATTTTGCAGAGTGAGATTTAGTGATTAGCAGCGGTGTCTTCATTTAATCTTTAAGACTATAAAATTCAGTGGTCTGAAATGTAATGAACACACCATTCAAATACCTGTGGCATTATTTTGGAATGCAGTCACTGCAGCGGTGATCTACAAAACTAACCTGCGATTGAACAGCCTCATACAGAACTGGTCACCAAATTAGGCTGAGAAAAAAATAACAAAACTATTCATATTTTTAGTTCATCATCTTTCCCTCTAAGGACAATTTCAGAAAGTTGTTCAGGCTGATTCCTGCCTAACTGGTTATCTATTCCACCCCATGCAGATATTTTTCAGAAATGCTGTTACATCCCATGCTCATAAAACATACGGTATGCGTAGCATATATAGGCTGTAATTAAAAAGAGACACTTGTGTTGACAAAAAGACAGTTGTTCCCACATAAGTGTAAAGACTGTCTTCTCTACCAATTAAGAATCAGAAGAATATGGTCTTTAATAGTTCTCTTGGGGAACTTGTCTTTTGTATCTATGATAAATACATGATTATAAGAACAAATTATATGAGCAGCAATAATTTCCTAGTAATGTGATCATTAAAAGCCTTCACAACTGCAATATATCAATATTAATTGGGGACAGATGATCATTTTACTGACATGCTCAAGTCATTATCCATATTTCAGTACTTCATGAATACCTGAATAGTCTTAATGATGTGATTTTTTAAAGATTCTTTCTCCAGTGGTCTTAACATTATTGTTTATCTAAAAATGATGAAAAAAGGAGAATAAGAGAAAACAAATGAGAAGAGGTGCAGGGAGTTTTGAGCTAAAATTAAGGCAAGACCCAGCAAAATTTCAGTTTCTGATCAGGGATTAGGACAGTTAATCACAATTATTGAGAAGAAACAACAGAATAAACACTGTCTGCTGGGCCTGGGTCGTGTTAAGTTCATGGTCAATGTTTGCTTGTAAAGAGAACACTGTCACTCAGCCTTGGAGGGAAAGCAGTCTGTACAACAACCTGTTGATTCATACTCTTTAGTAATATTCTTTTCACTGCCTGTCTGCTTCAAAGACCTTTTCTCATGTGGGAACAGATGCAGTTTGCATGTTCTTTTATTTGCATCCCCTGTGACAGTGGACTGGAAAATAAATTTGTTTCCTGCTGTAGACAGGCTGTTGAAAAAGCCATGCTGACTTGCAGATAATGTGTTAAACCTGATGGGATAATATCCTGCAAGCTGAAGTGAAATGATGGAGTATAACTGCAGAACACGTTTTGTGTCTGAAAGGATGTTATGGATTCACTACTACTGCTCCTGCTGATGTGCCTGTTAGGGCTTAGTCAGGAATTCTTCAATGATTCCTTCCTTGATACCACACCTGCTGATTTTTCTTCCACTGCAGACTCTTGTCATGGTTTGATACAAACCAAAGACTGTCCTGACTTTGTGCATTTATTGATAACTATAGAAGAAACACATAATTGCAGTAGCTAAGGCTGAAGAATAAGCATACAAATTATGCTTTTATATAAGGATGGCTGGACACAGTAACCATATTCATATACTCATTATTAAGGCTTGAAGAGTTCATTTTCTCTGTAGTTGTTTAACAAGACACCAGGTGTCATCAGTAGGGCTGTACCAAGAACATTTTTCTTGCCAAAGCAGAAGCCTGTGAAAAGTAACTTTTACAATGTAGACTGAACTGTGATCATGATGTCTGTTGCAGTGTGTGACGTAAGATTCACGTGTTTTAGATTTCCCCAAGTCTCGTGGAGTTTCAGGCTAGACCCTCGAGAGTTCCAAAGAGAACAGCAAGAGGTTGTGTTTCGCAAATGTCAATCTGGCTTTTCCCACACCCCCCTCTCCTTCAATTGGTGGACTGAGTATTCCCTTCCCCTTGCTCCGCCCCGAGGGATAAAAGAGAGATGATGGGCGGAGAAAAGCTCTCTTTCTAGTTAGGTTTCCTGTAGGAACGTCGGTGTCGCTGGGAGTACTTAATAAAATCGGGACCGAAACCTAAGTAGAAGTGCGCATCTTTTCTTCACCTCGTCCGGGATCTGCAAAGAGGTGCTCTGAAGGTAAACGGGCTGGCTTGCTAACTTGCTGGGGAACGCTTTGCGCTTCTTGCTCCTGCTTAGACCGCAGCCTGTCTGGACTTGTCTCGACCACGTGGACTCAGCTCGCCGCGGGCGCTGGGAAGCCAGAGACCGGGGGAAAAACCCCCAAAAAGCGCCTAGCACCCCAATAGATGTCTATTAGTGCTCTCTTTCCAGTAGCCATGACTACCAGGGTGTGTTATCCTGACAGAAAAATTACAAATAAAGCTAACAAAAATATATTTACAAGCTTATACCCATAATTACATACATACTGACTTGCCATAATAGAAAAACCCTTCTAATAATGTGCTGCTGCAGTAAAGAAATTGAACATTCAACTCTAGAACAGGTGTAATGTGGCTATTTCAATCTGAATTGCAAGACAGTATATCTTCAGAATGGGACAGTTACAAACATAAAACAAGTATTACTTTAAAATTAAGATTTTACAGTTAAATCTGAGTTCACATTCTTTACAGTTAAATATAATTCGAGAATTCACACAGTAAAGGTAAAAATATTTCTCTTACTGTGTTATATTCATTGTTTATGGGGGATATCACAGGGTGACAGTGTAGAATTATACTTAAATCTGTGGATCTAATGGACAGAGATGTCTAAACACTATAAAAGAGAAAATCTGTTGATATTAGCACCCAATTGAATTTAACTCTAATTTAAAATGGTGACGTTTTTTCGTAGTTTAAATTAAAACATGTTTTTTGGTTTTGAGAGTAGGTATTTGGATGTAATTTTTAACTTTGTCATAAAATGCAGGCAAAGGGAATTCTGAAGACTATTTAATTTGTTCATCTCGGATCTGGAATACCATGGTTCAACATCTTCTCCTACTTGATGAGTCTTGAATCCATTCCTCTCATCAAAGTCCTTTAATGGTCAGGCTTTAATATTAGACATTGTGAAATCCCATTCTTCATCTTTCCTTTTGATGTTTTCCCATTTTCAATAAAACATTTTTACAGGAAAAAAATTCTCTTGTTTAGTGAGTGTGACATTTCCTTATAATTTAAACAGGTTGGATGAAGTATAAAACCTCCCAGAGAGCCAGAGAGAGCTACATGTCTCCAGAGTATGTGACAAAGCTATTCATGTGAGAAAAAGGAATTCTTGGTCCAACAGCAACAGCTGCACAGTTTATTTAATCCTGCCTCTTTTAATTTATTCTCTCACAGCTTTGGTGGGACTTTGAACCTATGAATTATCTGGTTTTTGTAAATTATGCTCTCTTTGTGTGTGGAAAACACAATAAGTGCTTTTTGTTATCTTTTTTATGCAGTGAACTAACTGGATAATCACATATGGTCAAAATGTGTAAATGGTGTGTCTGTGTGTAAATGCTGTGTCTGAGGTCTAAACATGCCCCTTGGAGTAATGGAACTATTGTCTTAAGCAAGAATGTGTGATTTTTCCAGTGTTAGGAAACTGTTGTATTGGGTATTTACTATGGAATAATATCTCTACTTGTTTTTATTAAATTAATTAAGAGGATGCCAGGAGCTACAATAGTATGAATGAACCTATTGTACATTTAGGATGCAATTATATCGAACCATTCAAGTAATTACACTTATGCTCTGAAGAAAGAACAAAATAAGCCAGATAGAAAACTCTGGCTCTAAGAGCTTAATACATTTATAATATAACTTAGTGTAAACTTATAACTTAGAGCTTCAGCATAAGCTGTCATGTCACATTAAGCAAGATGGCAAAACTTCATAATTAATAATTATTCAGTTATTATCAGGTGGAATTAGCAAAGAGTCTTTCACATGTAGTAAAACAGAAATTTCAGCTTTGCCATCTGAACTATTTTTGTGAAAGCAGAAGATTTGTATTGAGGTCTTGCTTCTTTTTTTAGCTATGGGAATACAAGTGAGGATGTGGATAAAATAATTTTGAAGGTAATGAAAACCATGTTTGATTTAATCTTCAGACTGGAAAAATGTAAATATTACATAAAATTTCTCATCCTTTATTCTGTAATTTCCATGACATAAATGTATCTTATTTCTTGGTAATAAAATAACAGACAAACATTCCTGGGCTAAAATGCTATATATCTCCAGGGCATGCTATCCTCTTCTCCATCTTCTTTTAGATTTCTTTGGCAGTGAAAGACATGCACTCATCCTTCTAGGGACTGCTCAGTACTGGGAGCTAGAAGGTTGTATCTGTTAATGAGCACTAAATTGTTAACATTATTGTTATTTTGCCAAAGACAAAATTAGCAGAAAGAAAGCATCATCAAACTAAACATAATTCAAATATTTACAACCACATGGTACCCTGTCCAGAGCTGAACATGACTTGTTCAAACTTCTCAGCTTCTATCCTCCAATTAGATGTTCATTTAAGTGAAATTTGGAGAGAGGGAAGCTTTTTAGGTTTCCTGTGATACTGTGGTCTGAGACATTTGAAAAACCCCAAACCTCACTAAAAGATTGAAAGAAGTAAAAAAAATAAAAACAGTTCTGCAATGTTTTGGATGTAATGTTTTCCTAATTAAAAATAGCATCCAGTGACACTAAAGTAGTTTTCATCACTTCAACTTTTCCAGCTCTTAATCCGTATGAGCACAAACAATTAATAAATAAAACATCTTTGGAGATCCAAAAGGGTGTTTCTTCTGTAGGTAGGAGTTCTAATAAAGGAGCTCACATGCTGCATGTTGCTAGGCTTATTTGAAAATTGCTGGTGTCCTTCTCTCAGTCTGAGAGTATAAAACACTCTCCAAAAAAGAGCTTTTCTACCATGGCTGTCTCTGTGGGATGCAGGCAGAGATAAGTGGTTGTTTGTAAGAGGAATAGCTGCCTCCTGTGTCAGTCAGAATTTAAGTATGCCCAATAATAGTAAATACTGAAATATCTTTATTCCCAGGATAGTGCCACAACTGGATGGTGCTGTGCACACATCACTTGTTAATAATGATAAGCTCATGTGGAGCACACCTTGAATATCTTGAAAATCTTGAATATCAGTTTTACAACCTGAAAGCAGTGAGATTTGGTTAATGGTGGAGGGATCCGGATATTTGCTTTACTCTGCATTGTATGTGCTACCTGGAGAGACCCAGGCTGCTGGACCTCTCTGCTCAGCTGGGAGGAGACCTCTGCCAGGAAGGTGCTCTCCAAGGGAGGCAGCCAAATCTGCTCCAAATCACACTTAGTCAGGACAGGATCCTTATGGTTTCATTCCCTTTTTATCTTCTTTCTGGTCTTGGTTTCATAGGAGTAATTCAATTTTCTCATCTGACAGAGCAATAGAAATCATGTTATTATAGCATGTTCAGAACACTGCTAGAGAAGGGTTGTGTTAAATTCCTAAGATGAATTCTTCTGACTCACTGCTGAAATGTGCTCTGAAAGACAGTGTGGACTCTCCATTTCAATTTCTCCACAAATAAAAAGGAAATGATGCACAGTTCCAGAGAAAGAGGGAAGGATGCAAGAATACCTGTCTTAAACCTTCTGTATTTTATGCTGCAACAATTATTTTGGGGTTTTGCTCTGAGTGGTGAACTTACAGCTAATGAGATGTGGTCTCATTAGTCACATCATTTTCTTCATTATTCAGCTAAAGCCTTATGAAGATAAGATTAAAAAATAATGTTTATTTATTTATTTATTTATTTAAACGAAGGTGAAAGGTGATAAAGAGAACTCCTTAGTCTATGATTATCATGCCAAAAATTCCCTGCTATCCTCAGAATCACATGTATGTGTACCCTTGTCACAACTGCAAACACGTTGATTGGCACAGAAACTGAGTAGAGCAGGATGACTCTCCTGCTCTCAGAAACTGAGGATAGACAGGATGATTGCAGACTTTCTGAATGATAACCCATCAGTTACTAACCCAACAGTCACTATCTCATCTCTTTGAGGGATGTGCTGAATGTTTATCAAATTTTAATTGCATTTTACAACTTTAAATATACAGTCTAGGACTTTGTCACAGTAACTTTTTTAAAAGCTTCCACAGTGATGAGAAATTCAATTTTGCTCTACAGTAATGCTTCCATTCTTAGAATTACCTTCTGATTTCCTACTGTTATCCTAAATACTTTGATTTTTATTCCTACATGTGGTATGCCTCCATTGTCCTGCAACTTTGATTATGTACACTAGATTTCAAAGCTTTGAAGTAACAGGTCTCCTTGAGTCAGCATGTATTTGTCTTTATGTAATCAGTTTTGACTTGATTTTCAAGAAATTTTTCCTATATATATCATATATATATATATATGTACATATATATATCATGTATATATGCACTTACACACATATTTATAGGTACAAAAATAAATATACCTTTACATGCTCATATCCAATTAAGAGAGTTGGCCTGTCTGCAAAAAGTACCATTCACAGGACATATATTTTGTCTCATCATCTGAATTGAAGATTCTGAATTGCTGGATTCTTTTAAATTTTATTTTCCAGACTATATTAGCTCTGAATTACTGTGCCAGAGAACAATAATTTTTTTTGAACTGCTGTGATCATGTGTCTTTAAGGCTGAAGGTAGCTGGAAAATTTTGAATTCGTTTCTACAGAGAGGAATCTGCTACTGGTCAACTACTGTCCCAGGACTCTTCTTTAGTTTTCACCTATAGAACATTTGACTTCTGCTGTGGAACAGTGAAGTATTTTTATTAGCATTATAGTTAGTCTGGACAGTAGCTCTGCTCCCTCATTTTGATGCTTTTTCTTGAGTTCTCCAGAGAGTCTTTGATCACTGAAAAAATTGCTTTTTCATGACCTCATTTAATATGCAGAATAAGCTTCACTACCAGGTGCCATGGTTTTCCTTCACAGAGATTTCCCTGAGGACATCCTGGCCTTTGTGTAAATCTCCTTGTGACTCCTTTGTTCCTCTTAATGTAGGAGTGCTGAAACTCCTAAATCTGCATTTGAAAATGCTCTTTCTGTGATTTTTTTCTTTCTCTTTCTTCTATTTTTCAGTGAGACCTCATCCAACCCCTTTCCTGTATCTGCACATATTTGAAATGAGGTTTCACTGGCTGTCTTCCACAGTCATATTTTGAACCCTGGGGCTTCCCAGAACAATTCCCTTCCACTCAGATTTTGGCTCTCACTTTTTCATTCTGGGTCTTTTAAGTGCATACATCTAAATGAAAAACTGCTTTTGTACTGTACTGCATGCTGTCTCTCTCTTGGAGCTGTTGCACGCTTTATTATAGTTATATAGAGATATAGATGATAGTTTATTCCGTGCAGCTGAACATTTCCAAAGCAAATTTCAATCTTCAAAATTATAATTAGTCTTTTGTCTGTCCTGTTCCCTCCTGAAGCTGTCTGTTACTGCATGGGGAGCAGCACTAGTCCCATGGAGGACTGAACAGGTGTGTGGAGCTGCTTGCTCAGGTTTCCAAAGGGCAAAAGCCATGGTTGTATGTGGACTTTGTACTACTGACCCAAAATCACACTGCTCCCCAAAAGACTTTATTATATAAGACAGAAGGTGGAACGTTGGAAACTTAACTGAAGGATTGCCTTTATGTGTTAACTTGTACCAGAAACTCTTATATTGCCAATTATATTAAATCTGTTGGTTCCATCTGTTTCAATTCAGCAGAGCACTAGCTGCACAATTGTAACTTCATTAATAAATGAATTATGTTCAGTAAGTTTTCTTTCCAAAAGCAAATGGATTAAAGCATTTGTAGTCCGTTCCAGAAATATTCTTAAGTACACAAAGTGAATAAATGTCTCAATCTAAAACAACCATTTTAATAAAAAAATTGATGTTACACAAGTAGAATGTTACACATCAATTCATTCCTGACCTAACCAGTCCAGGAAATCTCTGGGAAATGTTAAGTGTATTTTACAAGCTAAAGACTTAATGGTTTTGAGGCAGATAAGAATCTGTAATGTAACAATTTATAGGTCATATAACATGGAGTGAACTTTCCCAGAGATTTCTCTTTGCATTAGCACACTACAGACTACAAGATGCAGCCAGATCCTCAGCAAAAGATGAGACCTCAGGTCAAGCTTTGCTCCATAAAAGAGTTCTGCCTGCTAGCCTTACAAAAAAAAATGCAGATCTCACAGCATGAAGAGCTGGAGTCCTAGTGATCCTCAGCATTTCCAGGTGATCCATAATTTTTCAGGGAGAAGAAAGAAAGCAGCAACACAAAGGATGGGAGCGTGGAAGCGCGGAAGGAAGCGCGGAAGGAAGGAAGGAAAGAAAGAAGGAAAGAAAGAAG
>VWYI01027344.1:197295-212304 GCA_013399455.1 Anthoscopus minutus | reverse complement strand
CAAGGAGCTTGTGACCAGTGTACCAATGGGTTAAAAACTGATAGGAAAGTAAGAGGCAGAAAAGACAAGAGGTTTTTTGACCACAAAGGTACAATTTACAGTTTAGGTTATCTCCAAGCCACAGTCTGAGAGAACTGAAAAGTTTTATCAGGGAAATTATGAGTTCTCCCTTTCTTGTTGTTATAGCCTTGGCCCTGCTGTTGCCCACTCTGGAATGGAATGTTTCTCTGCTGGGGAAGCAGGGATGTGCTCATGATGTGTTTTCACTGTGCTTACCTGACAGCAGGACACAGTAAGGATCCAGTTCTACAGCAGTCAGGAAGCTATGTGAGGTGGTGTAAAGAAATGTGATAGAGGTGTGCTATCTTTTAAAATTCTGACCTGATAGCAAGGCTGCAATTACAAGACTTAGCTCAGCTGCTCCACTGGCTCTCTGGGACAAGATAGACTACATGTAGCATTTTGGTCCCAGAGGACAGCTTGTGCCACCAATGTTAACTCATCCCTGTGAATGGAGCAGCTGACTGAGGGAAGGACTTTGCAGAATTGAAAATTCTGTTAAGGATCAGCTGGACTCTATGGTCTTGACCATCTGTCTCACAAAACACTCAGCACTATTTGTGCTGGAGACTTCACTTCAAGGACTTAGATATTCTTTGATGTGATTCAGCTGAAACAGCCACTTCAGGTTATTGCCACCTGGTTCAAAATGTGGAGGGAAGGCAAGGACTCAGCTGAAATGAGACAAAAGACATAAAAAGAGAGATGTATTTTCCAATGTTTCAAATGCAAACAAGAGAGAATATAAAAGAGAACTTAAAAAACCCCAGAACCTTAAGAGTCTCTGCAAGAATTAGAGGTTCTCATGCTGGGGCTCTGTGGGTTTGAATGAGAAATCAACATAAAATGAATATGAAATACTAACTTAGACTACAACTGGCTCAGATTAGGCAGAGATTCCCTGAAATCCTATATATCTAAAATATTTTGTATATCTATCTAGATACCCATTCCCCAGGACCACTATTTAGCCGGTTTATGAGATACTGGAAATGTCTAAGGGAAAATATCAGCCCTTAGTGGGAAAAAACCAGCAGCTTTTAATTTCACTCACCATCTGCAGCACATTCCATTTCGTCTTGTGAAACTGAAAACAAATTTGGCAGAAGGCAGTTATCTGATTTTCATGTAATTCAATAATTTATCATGAAAAATATTCATTTATAAACAATTACTTATTTTAGAATGATAGCAGCTGTCATTTTGGAGTCTGTAGTTCCCCCCAATGGGGTATTTTTCTGAGTTTATCCGTATTAAATCATGCAGTGTTCAATGTGTTTGGAATCTGGTCTGAATGCATTTTACAACGTGTTTATGTTTTGTTATGTGCATAATTTCGTTTTTGCTTTACAGACCTGAAACCCAATATTGCCAGATGTAGAAATCTCTCTTTTCTGAGCAGCTCCTCTTGATATAACCCTTTTGCTTTCAGGAGGAATTCCCCCATACAAAATACCACAATTTCTGATTTGTAGTCATGAATCTGTAACTACCCAAGTCACACACAATAAACAACTCCAGCTAGAGTCCCTCCAGGCTTGACCAAAAGGCCCATGTAAGCATTGCCTTTTGGATTTAGCTAAAAGCATGCAAACATTTTCTTTCATGGCTGTCATGCTATCAAGGGTGAAAACCAAACACCAACCCAGCAGAGAAGGCTTACATAAGCTGCCAAACTCAGGCAGGACCCTGATGCTACCAGCATAGCTGGTGTTTGTGTGCATAGGAACCACCAAGTCAGGCATTCTTGAGAGAAGGAGCTTGACAGCATTATCTTTATGCTGATGTCTTTTCAGAAGCAACAACTCTACAATCTTATAGATGATAGAAGTGCTAAAAATGAGTGAGCTTCTCCATAATAACTATATTGCTTGGCAAAGGATTAAGCAGAAATTTGAGTTAGGCTATTGTGGGGCTTTATAAAATCTAAAGCCACACAAATAGATCCTTCTCAAAGAGATTATTTTCCTATCTTTTTTGGTTATTTTACCTTAGAAAGGCCTGTGAGGTGTCAGTGATGCCAAATCTGGGGACACCTTGGCATACATAGAAGTTCTCTTAAAAAAGTGCTCTTTTAAAAACCTTTATAAAATAATCCACTCATTTGAAACTGGGATGAAACATATTCCTTAGAAAACATTTAAAATATGACTGATTTGATTAACAAACTTTTCCATTTTCATTTGTCTGGGTTTGTTTCTTGTGACTTCAGATGTGCTCAACTCCCTTACTGCTTTGTGTTACCTTGGACTTAGTTTCAAAATGAAGGTTAGAAGTAAAAGGTTAGAAAACAAGTAAAGATTAGAAGATATTTCTTGCTGAAAACTTCCTGTAAAAGCTGTTGCTATGGAAATTTAGTAATTTTACTATTAAAACACAGATGCCTCTATGGAAGTGCATATGAAGCAATGAAACAAAGATAAGAGCTGGTATTTTAACATTCTGGGAAGATGGACAATGCCATCCCATTTCAAGTTCAACACTTCAGCATGTACTTAAGGTTAAGCATGTGCTGAAGTCCCAATGTACGAGTTGGCCCTGAGGCAGACATTCATTCAAACATCTCTCTGAACAGAGCAAACAAGCACATTTAACTACTTTGCCAAACTGGACTGATAGAATTTGTCAGATTCATCGACGCCTTAGAAAAAGGGGAAATATAAAGGGATAAACTTGGCAGCTGACAGTTGTTTCATCCAGGCTGGCTGATATTTGGGAGAAGCTGCAATGCTCAGTCATTGGTCAGTTCAGAGGGAGATGAAATTCAAGGCAGAGAGAGGCAGAACAACACATGCTGAAGGCAAATTCCTTAAACTTTTCAGGCCCACAGCAAGAGCCTAAGTCAAGTGCAACCACTCAAAAAAAAGTCCGTAAAATCCTGGCAACCATGGTGGACAGCTCAATGAACACCTCTGTTTTGCAGGAAGCAGAGGTGTAGGAATCCAAACAAAATGATGGGACATAGAAGGAAGGAAACAGGAGAAAAAGAAAGGATAAAGTATTAAAGCATAACTGAACCAAGAGTGCAGGATTTCACATTCATTTCTGGTCACCACTTCTTCTGCCAGATGGCTGATGTAGTTGAAAAGAAAAATGGAAATAGAAGAAACAGAGAGATTTTAAATGTTTGTGTCTATTTGATTATCAAAAGAAAGAAAAAAGGGAAAGAAAGATAATTAACTGCAACCTACTAGAGATGTAAATGATGATGGGGAAAGAAACCCCATCGTGTACCCTTTTTTACCTTTTTTGTCATTGAACAAAACAGAAATGTGTCCTCCAGGAAACTTGCCAGAAGTTGAACCAAGAGTTGTGTACTACTCCATTGTATTGAAAGCTAACCCAGATAAATCTTTGCTTTTTAATTTTAAGCTTCCTTAACCTTTAGATCTCATTGCTCCAAAATTTGTGGAATTTGAAAAAATAATTAAATACTACACACTCATGTGGATACTTGGCATAACCCAAACTGCTTAATATAGGATTTACTCCTGTACTAGAAACAGATGGCTTCATATTTCTCTGCATAACCCAGCTCTTGAGAAGGGGGAAAGATTCTTTTCCTTGGAATAGAGTTGTTGGAGTTTTTCCCATACTCGCTGATTGCAGTACTGTGTATCTGTCTATAAGAATCTACTAACCAGAGGCTGCACAACAACCTGCATAACAAACTGCTGGATTACTCAAATCCAGCATTTGCTGTGTGCCTTCCTTCCTCCATGGAGAAGACTTCACAGCAAAAACAATAGGTGGGAAAAATAACTGCATTGGGCAACAGCGTCTGTCAACAGACATTTTTGGCCTGTTTTGTACCTATTCCCTCCATGCATCAGAAAGCAGACATGAGCCATATGAGTGTACCTGAAACCCTAAATCACTGGAGCAAGGAGACTGACCTTTCTCCGCATTTTCCCTCTTGTGGTGACATGACTGACAGCCCAGCTGAAGTGGAAACATTCTAGATTGGATCTAGGTTGGATGGGACTCCGAGCATCCTAATCTGGTTGAAGCTGTCAGTTCTCACTGCCAAGGGGTGGGAATGGATGATTTTAAAGACTTCTTTCAAGCCAAACTATTCTATGATTGTATGTTTCTCTTCTTCACCTCTTATGCTGTGTCAGAAAAGATGCCTCTGTCCTCAGACCTGCACTAAGCACAGGAAAAATTAAAACTCTGAAAAAACAGCTGGTATTTGGGTCCAGGTTCTCTGCTATCCTGGCTCCACTGAACTGATGGAGAAGAAGGACACCCAGTATTACCTGGCCAGCACAGAGTACCTTCCATCTCTGGTGCATTTTCCAGAGCTTACACCACTGATGTGCAGGACAGCCCTCAGGGCTATGCTGGTATTGCTGCTGTACAGAGGGGTGAACAGCAAGTTTAGGTGATATGTCTGAGGCCTTGATGAGAGGTACTTTCAGACCAAGGGTAGTGCAGGGGAATCCCCACTCCAACAGTCAGAAGAAAACACTAGCTCTACAGGACTGGCCAGTTTTTTTCTAGGATTTGTGGGATATTTATAACCACTTTTTGACATTTAGTGTTCCTGCAAGTGTCAGCTTGGAGGTTTATTAAAGAAAATAAAAGAAAAACAAACTTCTGGAGGAATATGTTACATTTGAAATCTGGTAAGAGGCTGCTGGTGTTGCTAAGAATTACTGGCTTCAACAAAGGATTTCTAGCAAACCCCCCTTCTTGCCATCACATGCAGCAACCCAAAGGAAGAGCAGAGGTGAACTCTGATTAATGCTGAGCTGGTTTCTTCTCACATATAACCATACTGTGTTTTTCAGAAGATGTTTTAAATTATTTGGTCAACCTAATTAAAGTGTACATGAGAAGAACCTGTGAGAAGTAATAATTATGGGGTAATGCAGAGTTCTAAACCAGTCAATATTGGCTTTATACAAAATGCAGCCTTTCTTTACAACGCTGAGTCAAATGAAACTACTGAAGTTTTTCAGCCAGCAGTAGACAACCTGCAAAGGCTGCACAGCAGATGCTGCTGATGGTAAGGGCTGAAAATGTACATCACAGCCTCTTTGGTATACTAGGGAAAAGCAAATTAATCTCTTACTCTATCACAGAAGTACAGCCTACTTCCCATTCCTGCTCCTGCGTCTACCCCAGTATAGATGTGGTTTTGATCATCATTTGCCTTCTCCTCATGGTGGAGGAAGAATTGAGCACAAGGTCCTGATCACTCAGCTGCCAAAGGCAGGGATGTCTTTTTGGCCCATGTCCTGCTTTGCCAGAACAAACATGGAGGAGGCTTTCTGCTATTTCTTCCTGTCACAGGTTTTTTCACTGGAGTTTATGTTATCTGTAGAAATTACATTGTAGAGGCAAAAGTGGAGAATGATCCCAGATATTCATATGGGAGAAACTCAATTTTTCAGGCTAGAAGGAGCCCCAAATCTCTCTGTGCTTAGAAAAACATCTCCTTACTCTTTGCTGGCCTGGCTAGCTGAGTCTGGCTTATATTTTTGTACGTAGAATTTCTGGTTAATGTGACTGCTCAATTTCAAAAATACAAACTTTTGATACTTATCTGTGCTTCATTTTGCTCTTTACAACCCATATTTATTACAACCCAGATTTGAGACTTCCTCAACTGTTCCTGTCCATTCCTGTATTCCCTGGAAACCACAGCCTGCCTCTCTTACCTCTGCTGCACCATGGGCACAAAGCTTCATTACACCTCCAACTCATAACCCTGCCAGGCTTCCTCCTTCACCTTTGGTGGCTCCTGAGAGATGGCAGCTTGTGTTACTGTGTGGAGGGTGGACACACTGATTTCACCAGGGCTCGTTGCAAAGATACGAAATCTTTCAAAGTGAAAATAAATTAGCTCACAACTGTTAGGCAAAACAGGCTTGATAAATGGAAGTTTTAGTCAGCAATGTTTAAAGTGAAATCAGTAAAGTGTGCATAATGATGGATGAGTTCAGAGATTTTTATTAAATACAATAGCCAAAAGAAATGTAGGGAGCTGTTATAAATGAAGTGAATGCTAGTTTAACTAAAACAACTCTTGTTTAGAGAAAAATGTTGGGATTTATTATCCTATTAGTTGCTTTTTTTCTCCACTTTTTTTTTTGTAAGGAGCAGCACTCAGGGTGTCCCGGGCAGAAAGTCAAATTCTCCATTTACCCGAGATGTTTAAAAAACATCCTCTGGAAAGTTGAAACTACTGAGTTTTTGATGGGACAACATAAATATATTTGAACTGTTGTCAGTACAAACTAGGCATCCTGAAAAGTGTAGTACATCTCCACTGAACATAATATTATTAATGTCTTTGAAACAACTCAGCATTTATTTTGAAATAGCAAAGAGGTTTGAATAACTTCCAAAAGGATCTGTAATCCAAAAGTGTCTCCTATTATAATATTTTAAATGACTGGATGTAGAGGAAGAAAAACAGAGCATTTTAGGAGGCTCAGATGATTGAAAAATTAGTTAGGAAATGTCTGCTGGGAACCAGTTTACATTGCCTTGCTGTTCAGACTTGATGCCCCTAGCTCATTCTCAGACCAAAGAGATTGGGGTTTACCAGCCCCTCAGCTAAAATACCGTAGTCTAGCACAGAGGATGGGTTACAGCACACATTGTGGGAGTGCATGCTCTCATCTGCTCTCTTACCCCTTTGTAATGATCAAGTAGCCCAGAAATATCCCAGAGACCCTACTGCAGTCAGCCTTGGATGCTCCTAGCCCTGCTGGACCTGCTCTCACCCTGATCAGAGTCAGTCATGCTGGAGAAGGGAAGAAGGAATGTCTGAAGCATGGAAGTGCTCAGCTACCTCCAACTTTTCAGCTGATGTTTTAAGAAACAGGGTGGACAGAGGCAAGCCAATCTAGATCTGGGTTAGATCATGCTCTCTGCTTTTTTCATCTTCCACTCCTCTCTTCCCTCCCAGTCCAATACGAAGTCTTGGTACTGAAATAATCTTCTTTTATAATTTTTCCCAGTATCACCCAAAACTTCAGAGTTCATTGCTTCACAATGTTGGATTCCGCTACATGTTTTGAACAGCTGAGTGTCAGATGTTTAGAACATTCTCAGATGGTTAAAAATGGGTTTTGGTCCAGTGTCAAACTATTGCCAGTCTGCTTTCATCATTGTGAGTGCTGTGAAATATGACTTTCTAATGCTATAGAAAAGGAAAGGAAAACAGTTCAAAATTTCAGAGGTAAATGACTAAATAAGGCTTGCAATGGGGGAGAGCAATTTTCTGTCCTTTTAGCTCTAAAATATGCCTGGGAAACTCCTGGCTTGAGAGTAATTTAGATGGCTTTTGAATGGACAATTCTGAGAGAAAAGTTTGCTAGCAAGAGTCTTTTGATTCAGTTTTTGATTCAGTCATACATCCTTAATTACATAAAAAGTCTCCAATAATTACTCAACAGGAGAAACTGACATGCAGTGAGATAAAAATTCAATTTCTTCTTCTGTTCAGACCAATTCTGGTCACCTTATGACTGATAAAGTGCTCAGCACCACTGATCTCATTGATAAACCTGAGCTTGAGGAGAAGCTTGTATGCCAAGGGTTGCTTGGGCACTGCTGAAGGAGGCACGTGAGGATCAGACAAGTGGAAACCCCTCAGTGTCCTGGTGGACTGGAGAGCTGACAGGGCTCTGGGTCATGCTTCTCCTGCATATTTGTGTTCCCAGGAGCAAATAGTGACCAACAGGGTGTGAAAACTCTATATATTCCATGTGACTTCTGTTCTCCAAGACTAGGTCATGTTTAAACTGGTGGACCAGCAGGAGCTTGGTTTTCTCCCACTCCCGCATCAACTGAAGACCTAGATTCTCCCCAGTCTTAGGATGCAGAAATGAAGTGGGGTTAATGGGCAGAATGCAGCAGCGCCACAACTGGCCAGGCTGCACTTCTGGGCTCTGCTGGGTCAGAAGGTGCATTTTTCCCTCAATCCCCCAGTTCAGGTAGACTTAGGAAACAGTTTCTTGCATTCACTGCAAAGTCCCCATGGCCTGGGCAGCATATCACAATGCTTCCCTGGGAGAAAACATGAACTGATGCCTGTGCCAGGAGAACTGTTCCCATGAACCTCATCAGCTAGAAAGTGTTTAGGTTAGATTTTGCAGCTAAGCCCATTCACCTTTCAGAAATCTCTCCTTAAAAGTGTACAGATACACAGAAGATAATTAAGGCAGAACCCAAAGAGATGAATTGCATCCCCCAAAAACACTTTAGTAGACACGCAACTCTGACTTCAGGTATCCACCAAATGAGAAGGATGAAAAGCCCAGGACTAGGGTTCTGGAGATGGCCACCTGGAGACTGAATGAGCCCTAACTTCTCATACTTGACCCAAGAACTGTCTAAGCTTTTTAAATTGTGGCACTGGAGAAAATATAAAACTTTGTATGGCCATAAGCCAGAAATAAACAACCAGCCAGCACAGTAAAAGTAGTATTTTTCTCTGTTCAGACTGGGTCACCTGCCTTTTCGTTATTCTCTTGGAATCTGCAGAGAGAGACCCCAAAATATATTGCATTAGTGACAATTCCTCCTAGAGCCAGCCCTTACTGCAGCTCCCGGCTCTACAGGGCTGCTGTGAGCTGGCCCAGATCTGCACAGGCACCTGCAGTTCCTGCTGAGTTTTCATTCCTGCCAGGCTCCAGCTGCTGTAAGGAGTAATTCCCATAATCCAGCACATCAGGACTATTAGCTCCAAGGTAAGCAGGTCAGAAGCTTGAGTTTCTGCAACACTGCTGACATATGACCCTTTTGGAGCAATAATCCTTGGCTTGAGGCCCATGGCTCAAGCTGCGCCTCATGCATCTGGAGCATGTGTTAAGGGTGCCCTGCTTGTCAAGACTGGTGCTCACACTTGCAAGGCCTCTCAGGTGGCAAGATCCATCTTCATTTTCCTGCCAGGCAGGAGGGGAGATTGGCAGAAGAATCATCTTCTTCTACTCTGCTTTGACTGCCAAGGAGAGGTGCAAACTTCATTGCAGAAAACTTTGCTCTTCTTCCTCAGGGAATTAAGAGAGGAGGTGAATAAGCCAGCCTGAAAAGATGAATATTTGTTCTGGACAGGAGACACCAGTAGAAATACAAGGCCAATAAAATTAAACACTTGCCTTGTGCACAAAGTCTAGGAGTTTTCTTCCTTTCACACATGGCATCTGCACAGTAATAACAAAATGTAGTCCCTTTCACCCTATGCAGATTAATGGAATTTACTAGCTAACAGATGGGGGTTTTTCTTTTTCATTGGCATTGGTATTAAGGTATGATCTGGAATGAAAGAAATAACCACATGTGTAAATATCTCAGCAGGTCATGGCTTCATGGAGGACCCTGAGCACCCCGCTTCCTGAAAAGTATCACCAGTCTCATTTAGAGATAGAAATGCAGAGGCAGGTCAGAGTGCAGCCTTTGTTTTCAGCCTGGTATCCTGCAAACTCCAGTGTCATCTACGTATGGCCTGGAACAGGCAGGAGTTCACCAGGACTCAATAGGCCCATTGGATCTGAGTGTCAGAGACATGGATGGCTCAGCTGGACAGACCTGGTCAGGGCTAGGGAAGGCAATTTGTTTTTCACATGGTACTCAGCCCTAGGACAGTCCACCTGGTGGGCTTTGCCCCTGAGCAGTTTCAAGGCAACCAACCAACCAACCAACCAACCAGATTTTATTCAAGTGTATTTTGGTTAAGTAGCAAATTCTGTCTCAAAACCAGTCATACCCATGAACATTATGTTTTTCACAGACAGTATCTAAGGTCTTAAATCAACAGGATACACAGGCATTTTCATATAGGTGACAGGGAATTTAGGAAGAAGTTCTTCCTGACATGGTCACTGTTGTAAATGCCAGCTGGGAGCATCGCCAAGAATGAGAGAACGCTGAAGAATCAGCTTTAGGAAGAGGTATGAGAATACAGCTATGCTAGATCAGTGTGCAATTTCAGGATTGACTTCTCCTATTTAAGACTAAATGAAAAGAATCCTACTTCTTATTTTGAAAATATGCATTCTCAAATAATTCCCAGTCCACCAATTAAGAGCTCAACCCATTAGTTGTCCACATGTTTCTACATTCTTCTGGCGAGCTTTAGACATCTCTGATCAAGACAAACTCTTAGTGAAAATTTGCCAAAGTTGTGTGTCTGTAATAATATCACTTCATTGGCAGCACTGATTAGTACATATGGCAAAGTTCAAAGATTTGGCAAAGCAAGCTTACCTTCAAAGACAGTGTTCAGCATTACTGAAAAATGAATTCTGTTTGACTGCTGCTGAGTGTTGAGGCTTTTTTCTTACAGCAATAGAACTGAATCCAATTAGAAGTGAAGAAATGCATTTTTAAATACAATGATAAACAAATGTTTGCAGGATATCTAGCTCTAATAGATTAAATTACCAGATTAAAGCAACCTAAGGCAAAATGGCTCTTAATTCAGCTGAACTGGAGTCCATGCTGCCCTGAAACTGATATTTCCATCAAATTAATTCCTGCTGTTTTGTCTGCTAAATTTGACTTTTCTGAAATTTGTATTTTTTCTGGAACTGTACATCCATGCAGATAAAAGCTCCATCTTTGCTGTATCTGAACTGCAGGTAAAAATGGTTCAGACGAACTATATAAAAATTGGAATGCCAATCTGAAAGTTAGGAAACACTGGAATTGAAGTTGCTTCTGTATTGATGATCTGCCCTGTGTTCATAGATATCATGTAAGCCCGTGTACACTGCTGCATACACATTTACTTAAGGAATCCTTTCTTGTGCTGTGCAATCATGACACGTGTGGAGAGGCTGAAGTCTTGCCTGCTCACATGCAAGTTCTGCATGGCAGGGTGGATGCAGGTCCTCCTCCTCCAATTGCCACCGACATCTGGAGCCTTGCCTCTGCTCTGGCAACAAGCCATAGCAGACACCCTTGCCTGTGCCTGGAGCAGATACAGTGGGGGTGCTCCAGTCTGTAGTGGGTGATTAAGAGGCTCACAGGAGGACCAAGATGCCTCTTCTTCCTGACAGCAAATCTGTGTCTATTACTAACCTAAACACTGAAGTTGCTGTCTAAGTCACAGGGGGATCAAAAGGTCTTTTGTAGGATGATTCAAGGCACTTTGTTCAGGGATGATTCCCTCTATTAACTTTACTGGATCATCCTGGTGTTAGCTGAGGAATAACTTGTGGGATGTAGGGCAGTTCAGAGTCAGTAACCCAGACAAAAAAAGTCTGTTCTCAGAGAGGCAAATCCTGCTCTATCTACATGAGACATACACACACCTGTGTGGAGAAAAGCAGAAGTATGCAAGTCTCCTCTGCCAGAATTACAGCACTCAACAGAAATTTGGGACCAAGGACTGGTGGTGTGCCTCAGTGCTCATGCAGAGTCAGCTTCCTCAAGCTCATAGCATCCACAAACCGAAAGTGATTAGAAGTTGTCTAATAGAGAGACCTTCAGTAACTCCTACATTTATTTATTTGAAGCAGGCAGTATCTCTGCTTGATTCAGCAATTGTTTTTCCATTCTTGTTGGCTAAATTCCTTTCTTTAGCTTTCCAAGGAGGGTTTCTCTGCCTTTTCTTGTATCCCTGTGTTTTCAATAACTACAGTTCAAAAAATATTTAGTAATTATTTCAGAAGTGGGATGTAAATACTGCTTACTCACACCATCAGTTGATCATGTTTACTACAAGATATTTGGTCTACACTGCCACTTATTCCACTTTATTTTAAAGCAGTCACTGTAACCGTTCTATTCTAAGAAGGTAATCTAGACATTTCCTACTTGCCCACAGTAATATCAGCTATTTAGTAGCTGGAAGATCTTTCCAAAACAGCGATTACACAATTCAAACACTAGCAATTTCTGAATCAAAACAAAGAATGATTGCAGGGTTCTTTTGCATGAATTGAATATACATTGCACACTGTGGTTTAGAAAGAGCTGTTAGTTAAGTTGTATACAGTAAAGATACACAGAACACATGGCACTGTCATTTGCATATAGTATGTCATTCCTATATTAAAAGTGGAGAAAGAGAAAAACCCTGAAAAGACATAAGATGACACATGTAAGTCATGGAGAGCATTGTGGTAACAGTAAATATTAAAAAACTGACAAATTTAGAAAGGGTGCTTTGCAGTAAGTTTTCAGTAATCTATTAAAGAGCTGGTAGCTGTGCTCACACTAGGGAGTTGTTAAAATGGCCTTGAAGAGGGATAGATATCCCTTGTATATTCTTTTTCCATTATGGTGCATGAAGAAAGTTCAAACTCTGTTTCAGGTTCCTTCCTGTTCCCCTCATCTCTGCAAACACATCTGTCCTGATAATAAGTCTATTTTAACTATCACCAGAACTTTCTTGTTCACAGGAGCCCTGTATCAAAATCCCTACATGGTAGAGAGTCACAAAAGATCTAGCACATGCCTCAGAGGTCTTAAGGAATGTTGAAATCCAGGAATGATTCCCAAGTAAGAGATGAGAACCAACCTAACATATTTGTTTTTCTAGATGAGGCTGGGCTTGATGCACCTCATCATCCTGGGGAGCATTTGCAGAGCTGGCTGGAGCAGCTTCCACTGACTCACCTCCTCCAGGAACCAGGGATCTGTGTCCCAGAGTCCTTGGTATCAGCATGGTTGTGCTGATGGTCACAGGGTTTGTCCTCTGCTGGAAGTGTAGAGCCAAACTCAAGAGCCACTCATGGGTAGACATGTTGGAACCTTGCCAACGCATATAACACAAATAGTTATGAAACTGGTCTGATTTAAAAAAAGAAAAAAGGTTTGTGTTTCTTGTTTTTCTGGTGTGCGGGCTGTGGTGATTCACTTTTAAAGCTCTTTTTTTGCCATATTGATGCTATGTTTTTCCTCTAAGCAAAGACTGAGATTCTTCTGCCACCTCTGATTTCAGAGCTTAGGCATTTGTGAAAAATACCACCTCCTCTGAAATCATGAGGGCTTTCAGTATTTCTGTACAGAGTATTGCATTTTCAAGAGCTGGAAGGAGAGTGCACAACTCCATATCTGGTCACCAAGGGACATTTGTAAATTTTGCCATACATGGTAGTTCCCATCAAATTCCTGCTATGGCTCATTTTACAAAGCCATTTCTTGAATTACCTGTGTACATTACCCTAAAGCAGATTGTCCATCTGACTTCCTTTCAATAAAAGGGGAAGTATGGGTTTCTGTTTGGTTGCTTCCTGCCCTACTTGAGGTAGTTAGAGAATTCCTTAAAGCAACAGAATTCAGCCAGTTCTGTCTACTGCCACTTTCTCTGAGCACAAACCTGCCTGCAGCTTCAGCTTAATTGATCGTGATGGGACTTCAGTGTCCACTGACCACAACCACAGCTCCATCTCCAGAAATGGGGCCTGAACTGACTTGTGGGTGAATCCATGATGGCATCTTGATTAAACCACTTGAGTTTCGTAAAACAATAATTTGACAAAGATTTGTGGTTTTATGAATTTGTTGGAAAAAATCAAAGACCAAGACTTGGCACTCGGGCTTATAAAACAATTGTCCATGAGAGTGACTAATCTTCCATCAGTGCCTGAATGGGAACATTTTCACATGAGCATACATAACCTGTGGTGGTTATATGTGAAAACAGAATTCCCTACGGATGATAATGGGTACACACAGTACAATTTAGGTAGTTTACAATGGTAGACAAAAAATTTAAAGGAGAAGGTTAAAATTGCTCAAGATTATGTCTGTAGAGATCAGGTGTGGTGGGACAGGGTTGTTGTCCACTAGCTCACTTAGGCACTAACATCCTCAGTTAAGGCACAGTGATTTTCAGGAATATCTTTTGTCAAAACAAAAAAGCCTACAGCCCTGCTAATATCAGTCTAATGATCAGACTGTTAAGTCAAATACTTTAACTAGCAGTGTTGATGGATCAGAGGATCAGATGTTTAAAGATTCTATAAATTTTTGGAGAATCAACTAATACTGCTGCTGACTTCTTTCTATGACAAGATGGTTTGTACCCTGGACTCACAGCATGAAAGGCAGCCCCTCTTACACCTCTAGGCATTGTGTTCGGCTGGCTGCTGCAAAGCATGATCCAAGATCACTGCTTAGGGAACAGCTTTAAAATTGACTTTCTCAGCAAAAAGCTGCCAGGAGCTGGCCAGGATGAAAAGTGAAGGGTAGATGTGTGTCACAAACCTGGCCCCATTCATGTGGCTGTAAGGAGGAGTCAGCATCCATCCTGAGCAGGAAGGTGTTATAAGCTTGGGTTTGGAGCTGGCAGGGATCCCCTTCTGCCAATGACTGGGGAGGTGGGCCATGCCATGCCAATACCAAAGCATACAACCTTTGTTTTATTTCACATGAACAGTCCTTTGTGTATATTGCAACATGATTTTGTGGAGAGGGCCCACAGCATGCTGTGGGTCAGATGAAAGGGTCAGCAAAAGAAGAAGCTGGCAGGATTCCTGTGTGCCCATGAGAAGAGAAAGAAGATAAAGGTAGAAGAAAACAAAGAACATCTGTGCTGTTAAAAACACCATGGAAAAAACAGGACTTATCTGTATTTTGGATTTTTGGGGATGCATTCTACCAATGGACTTGGGGGGTGGTGTGATGACAGCCAATGAGATGGGGTGCACTGTGGGGTCAGAAGGGTATAAAAACGATGTGTACAAGCACAATAAAAAACCTTGGATTAAACTTCTTGGGAATACAACAGGTGTCTATATCTGCTATGACATGATTCCCCCCCATTTTTTTCAGAAAATTCTCTAAGCAGTATAGCACTACCAGAGTCACATTTCACACTCCATTGTGTTCCCATTGGATCAGAGGACCCAGTTCTGAAGCTCAGTGTTGGGGGTTACATGTTTTTTTTTTTCGTTTCTTAGCTGTTAGAATTTTTCCCATTTAGCTCAGAGAGAAAGCCTTGATGGTTGGGACATCATCGGTACTTTAAAAGACAAAAGG